>CM049416.1:14920000-15207500 GCA_026929865.2 Hyperoplus lanceolatus
ATTGTGTCACAATGACAAAGTCACCATCATCATCTTTCTGGCCATCTGAACTCTCATCAGTGGTGTCGTTAAGTGGAATTGAGATGTCACTCTCTTCTGAGCTACTGTAGACAATCACTTTCTTTTGGTGACCAGCGTATACAGCCATGCCACTGGCACAACTCTCAGAAATGTACTTTGCACTAGTTGCTCCGTGCTTGTGGAACCAACTGCCACCTGACAAATGTGATTCCCCCTACATTTCTGCCTTTAAATCAAGGCTCAAAACCCATATGTACACCCTGGTGTTTCCTCCCCATTAACCTCTGCACTACTTACTTACCTCTGCACTACTATCTGTGTTTATGTGGATGTATGGGCTTTACGTCTTTTATTTTGGTTATTGTTATTGTACCTTCATTGTTTACCTACTGAATGCACTATGTACAGCACTTTGGACAGTGCAAACTGTCATAAATGTGCTTTTATAAATACATTTTACTTACTTACTTACTTATAACTCACCCAGGCCCTTGCGCACAAATCACCCCATCCCCAGAATTTTGGATAATAGGCATGATGCAGCAATTTAGGGTTGACATTGTGCTAACTATATAGACTCAAAGTGTAGCATACCAAAGCACTAAAACATGTGTCAAATGTTTTCAAACGTGTCTATAATTGTTCACACACAATAATCAAAAAACCTTGATCATGGAAATTTTACTTTGAAAGGCAAAACACAGTTTTTTGAGCTTAAATGTGCTTATATCTTATTCCTTGTGTCTCCCTTCTTTACAGGATGAGTCAAATGGATGGCTCTTCTTAAATATGTGGTCACATTTCCAATTTCTTCCACGGTTTTCTAGAAACAAGGGGTTTTGCAACTTCCAAAACGCACAAATCACCCCACCTTCCCCTATTATTATTTGTCATTCAATTGCTTTTAAATTATTATTATTTATTTCAATAGTTTCCCCACTGTGTGACGTATACACAGCAGACTTGAACACATTGGATTGGCTTAGCTATTATACATATATTTAACCCGAGGCTCATTGTAGTTAAATGAGATCTATTGGTATCATTTGGTGAAGACCTCTACTTTGTACTGAAAGTTGACAATGTAAAATACATTCATAACCAATTCGAATTAGCAGAGGTGGAGTACAAATAGATTAGAGACTCCTATCACCTTGTTATATTTTAGCTTAATATAACACTTACTCACTTCTTACAGAACATCTGTGTATGTATGAGTGTGTGTGTGTGTGTGTGTGTGAGTGAGTGAGTGAGTGAGTGAGTGAGAGAGAGAGAGACAGAGAGAAAAAGAGAGAGAGTGCAAAGTATTATCCTTGAAGGGGACAGTGTGATGTGATTTTAATCGAATGTGAAAACCACATTAAGTCTCGAGCCGCCCACAATCTTTGCAGACTTGCATTAGCATCACGAGAGACAGAGTAAAAAAAACATGCACACACATGCACAGACAAACTTACAAAATGCTTTCAGACATACAGCCCATTCATGCCTTCCGCTGCTATATTTCAGAGGTAGCAACCTTTTATGAACCATGTGCATTCATTGAAACGAATGGCAGAATGTTCCTACAACAAGATGCCCTAATTCTTGCATGAGGTTGCACTTCCCCGTTGCTTCCCTCCACGCCCAATCACAGTCAGACATTTTTTTCATGTGTCACCCTGGAAACAGAGGAATTCTTCTTAGCTTTTACATGACACTGAAAATATCAATAGCAGAAATGTTAATAGCTGTTCAAAATATCTATACTCAAAAAATCAAATTATTTCATTATGTTGCACACCTCGTTAAGTGGTTGCATGTCCTGCCTACTTTCTCTTCCCCTACCCAGGCCAATCTCTGCAAAAGGAGGCCATGTGTTGTCAGTTTGTTGGTTTTAAACAGCTTCCAAAATGGTAGGTGACGTCCCCTTCCGAAACCGTGACGTCAGAAAAGGTGGCTGAATCGAGGATGTTTCAAACGCTCTTTGACAACCTGATGAGTTCATACTGACAACAACAATGATGATCAATGAATTGACCTTTATCACCCAAATAAATGGTTCACGCGTCAAAAAGATTTGCTGCTCTCCTCTGTGTTGCAGGAACGATACCTAATATATCCAAGCTTTGGACTAAATTGACCAAACAAAAAAGCAATTTGAAGACGGGCTTTGGAAGGCAATCACAATTGATTGATTCAATCCAGAATTAATCAGCCGAAAATAGTTATCAGTTGCTGCGATATCTAAGAACGAAATACACGGGATGATTCACTGTTAATGAGTTAGTTTGGCCTTTAAAACAGAGGCAAAAGTGATTATCATGCCGGTAACACTTTACAATAAGGGTACATTATCTGTTAGATAATGCTTAGTAAATGCACACTTATCACATCATTAACTAAACATTAATAAATACTTAGGAAATGCTTGATAAGCATTAACTAAGCATTAACTAAGGTTTTGCTTAGTTAATGTTTAACTAAGCATTAGTTGGACTTTCTGGCACTGTCCATAAGTGGCTTTATAACTATGTTAAAAACAGAAAACAGTATGTTCATATTAACGGTCATGATTCCACAAGAAACTACATAAAACATGGGGTACCTCAAGGATCCATATTAGGACCTTTATTATTTCTCATTTATATAAATGATATTGCACAGGTTTCGAAATCCATATTCCCTTTGCTTTTTGCAGATGACACCAGCCTTGTTCTCTCTCATAGAGTCCTAAAAAGTCTAATAGAGGAGCTAAATCATATTCTTATCCAGTTCTCAAGCTGGTTCCAAACAAACAAGTTATCTTTAAATGTCAAAAAGTCCAATTTCATGTTGTTTGCTGGTAAAAAGATTCATGACAACGACCAAATCAAACTTTATATAAATGATGAAGAAATAATTAAAGTCTCATCAACATGTTTTTTAGGTGTTATTATTGATGATAAACTCTCATGGAGAGAACAGGTTGGTCATGTCTGTAATAAGGTAACTAAATCTCTTGGGATCCTTAGAAAAATAAGAGTTTTTGTTCATAAGTCATGTTTATTAACATTATACTACAGTCTGATCTATCCATATTTAACATACTGTAATATTGTTTGGGCGAGTACATTTTCATCATACCTAAATAAAATTATGCTACTGCAGAAAAGGTTTGCTAGATTAGCGACCTTCTCAAAACCTCTGGTACCAAGTGCACCACTTTTCTATAAATTAAAGTTATTGTCTATTTATGATATAAATATTCTCCAAATATGCACTTTTGTTTTTAAGGTGAGATATAAGTTGACTGATTTACCTTGTACTTTTGGATGTTATTTTTCTTCAAACTCAAAATGTCATAATCATTGTACCAGACAAGCTGAAAATCTCCATCTGCCTCTTTGTAAATCTTCCCGCAGTCAATCTTGCATTAAATACCGTGGCGTCATACTATGGAATGAAAATATACACTTACTTGATTCTTCTATAACATTGACCATATTCAAAAAGAGACTGCAGAATTCCATGCTATCAAAAGCAATTAGTTTAAAAACAGGAATTTGATTTATATATTTATCATGATTGTTCGCTTGCTTGGTTTAAACACAATAATTTGTATTACTACATTTTGATTTGTTCTAACTGATTTAAACTCATTTTTTTTTTTTTTATATTATTGTCTTGGGTTTTGTTCATAATTTCTTTGATTGTTTTGCATTGTTTTTTTTTGTTTTTTTGTTTTTTTTTCTCATTTATACATATGTTTTTTGTTGTTGTTTTTTTTGTGTGTGTGTGTGCGCTTGTGTGCTGATCTGCTAATATCAATATGTAAATGTATTTTGGGTGTGGCTCTATATAAGCCTGTACAGGTTTCTGCCACACCCACACATGTATTTTTAATTTTTTTTACTACATGTTTTTTTTTAAATCTATTTTGTATGTGAAATAAAATAAACATAAACATAAACATAAAACATTAGTTAACTAAGCATAGATAATGCCTAACCAAACATTAACTAACTGAATAACTAAGCATTATTTAACAGTTAATTAATGTACCCTTATTGTAAAGTTTTACCATGATACCTTACAAAAGTGTGCAAGCGATGCACACTTTCCCTCTCCTTCCATGCCTCTTGCTTTTTTTCCTCTTTTCTCACCCTCTGTTTCTGCCTGTCTATTGCTCAGTCTGTCCTGCATGCTCTCGCTGTGTCCTAGCCCTGTGCACATCATTATGGTCAAGCAGACGGCGGGCAGGAGGTGCATGTGAGAACTGAGCGCAGTCACAACCAATTGCTATCACCTTCTCCTGCAGCCCTCGCTTGCTTGTCATGGTGTCTCATTTTGCTGAAATCCAGCATCCATCAAACCACCCGCGCGCGCAACACACATGCTTCTTTTAAAATGTAATCTGTTACGGATTACTGAGCACCCCGCTCCAGCTCTGACCCAGCAATATAATCCTTTGTGTTGATCTAACATAATCTGATTTCTCTCAATTACTTTGTCTCCAAAATACGTGGACTACATGATGCTAAATGAACAATGCACAACGGTTGCAGGATCCTTTGAATAGCATAGTTGGACGTCTAAATGATTGTTGCTAACAGTGCACAACGAAGCACAAATTAATCACAAGAAAAAACCCGATAATGTTTGTAATCTCTCAGTCAAATGGGTCTCTTTGATCAAATTTTTATTTTTTACACACTAACAATAAAATATAGGGGAGAACGGGGGAATCTGAGGCATCGGGTAATGTGAGCCACCCCCTGTATCTAGGCAACGGAAAACCTTTGTGGTCATGTGAGATATATGTTTTCAAGCCCCTCCCATTTCCCCATGGCCCTGAAAGAGAGGACCTCATGGTGCTGTGGTAAGCATGTTTTTTTCACCAAAATAGGTATTTGCATGTAAAAGTAAATTTTCTTGCTGTCAACTTAATCAACTGTTGTGCCAAAGCAAATGTATTCACATAGAAAAACTTCTATCAAACGTGTTGATGAACTACCAACATATGAAACCATGTGATGCTGATAACTGAAGATGAGCCTGAAATGCTAAGAGAGGTTTTTTCTCAATTTGTGGTGGTGGGGGAAAGTGAGCCACTGTCTCACTTTCCCCCACCATGAGGCACAAGTTAAGTTTAGTCTTAAACATATTTTAATGTAATATTACATAACATATGTTTTATTTTAATGTCATACACATTGTAGAAAAGCCATCATGCCAAGGAAATACACCAGGAAGACGACCTGGGGCAACCACACGGAAAGAGCACCTTCTCATCTATCCCTGTAACCTTCAGGGCTGGAATGTAGAGTAGGCCTAGTTGTAGAGTATGACAGGCTGATGTTATAATCCAGTTGGGTCTTCTCCTGTGTTCTGAGTCCCAGGCTGTTCTCGCTGGTTCTGATTTTCCTATGCTTTGACCCCAAGACACTAGCTGGCTCTAAGGGTCCAGTGTTCTGACCCCCAGACTGTGTTCTAATCTAACTGGTTCTATCTTTCATTTGAATCTTATTAAAACCTAAAATTATAATATGTTGTATTTGATTTTGTTCAGAGTTACTTTCAAGTGTTTAGAAAATTAGCTTTGCTTAATTGACCAAACCCCATCATTCTTTTACTAGTCCGACATTAGTTCTGGAATGTGTGGCTAGTTTTCAGGATTCTTACTGTTACAATATGTGTTGTTATGGTAGTTTCAGAGTGGAAAAAAGTAAGTGGATCAGTTTACCCCACAGATGGGGTAAAGTGAGCCACATGACAACTTTTTTTAAAACAATCATATTTTCACTGCCCTTTGTCTTGAAGAAATTCTGCTAATGCCCATTTCTAGGAAACATCCTGAATTAATGGGAAATGCGTAAATTTGAGTGATAAATCATTTTAGCTCCCTTAGAGGGGAGCAAATGTAAAAAGTGGCTCAGATTACCCCGTTGTCCCCTACTCAGATTACTTTAATCCTGGTGCATGTTCTCTGCTATTCAGACACACAGTCAGTCACACCACAGAGAGTCGCCCGACGTCCCTCCCCCCCTGCGATTATGTTTTTATCATCCCTGCTGCACACACCAGGAGTTGTCTTGAATTTGTTCTCCACCACTGCGCCTATCTGACAGCACCGGGTCATCTGAATCGCTGCTCTTTATCTCCCCGGGTTTGAGCTGAATCAGAGGGAAGACAGAGCACTCCTAAACTGAATGGGATCACATTCTTGAGAAAAAAAAAAGTTCAAGGAGTCATTTGAGATTTTTTACCCCAAATAGAGACAAGGGAGTATATGGGATTTATGCTCTTATCTGAGCAGGATTATAAGATTGTTTTATGCTTCATATGTGTATCCGACATCTACGACGTTCAAATTACAAATACATGCATCCCACACTGCAACAAGTTTGCATATGCCAAGAGATTCCACATCATTCCACTGGCTCATGTAGATGTTATTGTGGTAACACAGCAAAGCCATTTGTACGTTATCATGAAGCCTGAGGGGAACTAAGACAGACAGGCTGAGATTGACAGACAGATGGAGATGGAGACGCCTAATGGTTTATTACATTCAAAGCCTGGCAAGAAACGTCATGCATTGAGTCATTCGCTGCAGTAAGGCCTATGTTTTGCTCCGGAGGGAATGTACGTTTGCATATATATGGATTGTGGTTGATTTTATAGGCTGTATGCTTTAGGCTCACTTGTTATTGATTTGTACCCCTCCCCCCCAAAAAAAACATTACGTTCTTGTCCCCACACA
Source organism: Hyperoplus lanceolatus (assembly GCA_026929865.2). Classification (NCBI taxonomy): domain Eukaryota; kingdom Metazoa; phylum Chordata; class Actinopteri; order Uranoscopiformes; family Ammodytidae; genus Hyperoplus; species Hyperoplus lanceolatus. The sequence goes on from CM049416.1 coordinate 14,926,746, forward strand.
TCCCATAATGACGTGTCGTGCTGTTAAGGGGCAGTGATCACAAATTTATTTTTATTTTTAATTCAATAATTGTACTATACCTGACTACTTGTATGCTACTTTGTTATACTATACTATGCTACATTTCAGAAGGAAATGTAATACCATTTGCTTTCTTGACATTACAGTTACTAGTTAACATACAAATGAATACTTGATGAAATATGAGGTGTATGTATGTAGGTAGGTATGCTTTTGAATGCAGGACTTTGACTTATGCATTATGTTCAAATTCCCATACCAATGCTGTGTGTCATACTATTTCTCTAGCATATGTCCTCTTTAATTCAAGGCCGACGCCGGGAACAAAACTGTCAGAATACAAAGCAACCGGGAGAAGGCGGGAGAGGGATATTAGCAGAATATTTATAGAGTTTGCATCACTTGAAATAATACTTTACACAGACACATGAATCACACACACACACACATGATGTGACTGCAGTGTGAGCCTTGTCGCTGGAGGCGGATCCTTTCGCAGAGACAGTGAATAAGCTGACCTAAATATGACGTCAAAGCATGTAGGAAATGGCTTTTTGAACAGTGTATATTTGTACCCTGCATATTCTGATCATTGCACTGGCCTATAAGCAGGACAAAGAATTGCGTCAGCAGCCATGGGGGGTTTGAATCCTATTGGAGACTGATGATTATACAGCTACAGTAATAACCAAGAATGATTCATGCACCAGGGCCTTATGTCATCTTCATTGTATGATTGTAATGTCATATTATGGATGACCTTCCCAAGTCTAAAATATATTGATTCGATCTTCAAACCAATTTCAGAGCAGATAGGAGTCTGTAACAGTGCCCCCGTAATGCAATATGGGATGCATGTCGCTCATTTGTCATGGTAACCAGACTCAGATGAGTTAAATATAGAGGCTTCCGGTTCAGCAGAGGAAGGTTTTAAGGTCTATTCTTAGCATTTAGAGCTGATTTATGCACAGGCAGCTGCCCTTTGCATCAAAGCAGATGATGACACGTCAGGAAATCACAATAAATATATTTGATTTGATTCTTTTAAATGCAAGATACACATGCATAAAAGCTATCGTGCTGCAGCAATTTAGATATAGACGCTTTAAAAAAATACAGTAGGCTATATGAAATTAGCCTGTCAGTCTTGCTAAGAAATCAGCTAGAAACACTATCAGACTATTACATGGGATTTGAAAATGATCTGTATGAGGGTTTGTATTAAATGATGCAACAAACAAGAAGGAGGTTGAGTGTGAGAATTACACAGGTTTTTCTTCTTTTTTTTTCTCCGCCACAGACTCAGTCAATGTAAGTATGCGATCATATTCTGTATCCACTGGGTTGGGGTCTAAGAGGCCTGGGCATTTGTGCTGTTTGCTGACATTGACGAAACAATGATAAAAAAAATAATAAATTAAATCGATAATGAAATGACTTATTAGTCACAGGGTTTAACTGATATTGCAATAACTTTCACCCCATCAATGGATAACAATTCAACTGGGATGAAGCTCTTGTGTTTTTACAGCTGTGGGAAACAAGCTAATTACAGCTTACCGCATCAAATTATAATAAAAACACAAAATTGGAGCGGAGAGAAACAGATGCACAAAAAGGTTGTGATAACCTAACAAACAGACTTCTACAGAGATTTTCCTATAGAATAAACTGACAGGACACTGATAACCAATTAGAGTGAGGCTGGTAAGAATAGCAGGATCAATCATCAACACCCAGTGACAGGTGCTGCAGTGAGGAACTCACCATTCAACTACGTAACCCATCTACACACGCACATGCACATACACACACACACACACACACACACACACACACACACACACACTGGGGCTCAGTTGTTTCTGGGACTTGCATACACACTTGCCATGTGCCAGGTGTCTGACTGTCTCCCCAGCCAACAACACACACACACACACACACACACACACACACACACACACACACACACACACACACACACACACACACACACACAGAAAAAGTACACACTCTTTCAGCCTGCAGACAGGTTTGAAGCGCACACGAACCAAAGCCATACGCACGAATGCAAACCTTACACACAGTGACACTATTATCCCCTGGCCTTGAACGCCAAATTGGGTACAGGGTGCAAGTGTGTGTGTGTGTATCGACAGCATGTGTGTGTTGACAGATGATATTCTTCAAAACTGACACCGCCCACACACACCCAGTGACAGCAGGTTTCAGCACAAGGGCCCGGACCTTTGTGAACCCAGAAGGGAGACAGTGGAGCAGGAACAAAACAATTTGTCACAGTCACGTTTTTCACACACACACACGCACGCACGCACGCACGCACGCACGCACACACACACACACACACACACACACACACACACACACACACACACACACACACAGCCACAGTAGATGCAGCATCTGTGATGGAAACTTCTTTCTTTTTTTTTCCAGCGTCCTACATCATTTATCAACTACGATTACAAAACAGGCAGGATGTGATGTAGCTCCATGGCTGGGAAATGAAGGATTGACAATGGCCTTTGTGTTTCACTGTGTGTGTTCACTGTGTGCGCCACCATTATGCAGACAGCTAAAGGATGTTGCTCCATATTCAAATTTAAACTAGGAGTTAGAGAATATCCAACCTGTAACGATCTGTTCAAATTCATTCAGCCAGTAAACAGGGCTTATGTTCAAAACGTGCAAAATCAAGATATTAAATACATTTGATATAGTTTATCGACAGTATATAAAGTTAACAGTTTATGCCTGCATTTACACTGGCATAGCTGTAGACTTGTCTTGTTCAAATAATACAGCTGTCTGTTATAATTGTTGTTTTTATTTCTAAAACTATGTATTTGTTTCACTTCTTATTGTGTGTGTGTGTGTGTGTGTGTGTGTGTGTGTGTGTGTGTGTGTGTGTGCACGAGTGATGGCCTTTTGCAGCGGATTAAAGAATTTAGTGAATCAAAGCAGCATTACGAGTGACCCCTGTATTATTTGATGAAATTGCATTTTGTTATCAGGTGAGATTGTCAATTTAACCTCAAAGTGGCAACAACGTGACTCAGCCAGCCCTTTTTTACCTTGGCATTTCAACTGACACACACACACGCACCTAGCTTGGCATTCCCAGACCTGCCACTAGGCGCTGGCAAATTAAATTTGCTGCGCCTGTGATATCAGGGTCTGGATTTCCAGGCTAACACGCACCCACACTGAAAGAGAGAGACTGTTACATGCCTCACAGACATCACATTTCACTATTGCATAATGAGACAATCTCTCTAGTGCACTCTCTTTACTTTTCAGGATGTCAGTCAGGAAATGTGGCGAAAATGAAGGCCCCGAGAGCACAAGTTTGACCCAATTAAACGACACACCGTGAAACTGAACGCCCCCCGTAGGGCTTGGTCTGAATATATGTGCGTGATAGGAAGTGCTTCCTTTCACACGTTTGTGTGTCGCGACTTGTCTCCTGCATTGTTCTGCAACGAAAGGCTAGGATGTTACATTAGCTGAGGCGGTGTGGTTGGCTATTGCTGGGCTAGAGATGTGACATGCTGGTAATTAGTTTTTCCTTGGGCAAAGTAGAGGCAGGTGGTGGTGGTGGTGGGCGAGGGGGGCATCTCCAAGTTGACAATACCAGCTGTCAGAGTGCCAAGCACTTCAGCTTCAACGCTGTGTCCCCATCCTCTCGGCTTCTACGCCTCTCCATTGAGATGCCTCTCCGCTTCTCTCCCTTTCTCCTTGAGACAGATGAGGTGATAAAACAACTTTCACAACTTCAGATGGGTTAAATATTGAGGCATATAAGACACATATTATGCAACTAGGGTATAAAGCTGTAGGGCCCATTGTGTTGCAACATTTCCGTAGAAATGAAACAATAAATCAAAATGTGTCTTTGATTATATTTCCACCAAGTAAAGGAGCATTGAAGACTTTTGCCAAGCTTTTCCATCAACAACTAGGTTGACAACCATGTGTTGATATTTCTCAATGATCGCAGTTATGTAGACAGAAAGGGAGTGGATCCTTTATGATTATTTTTATTTATTCATTATTGTAATCTAAATCAAGGTTATGCTTGCATAGTAAACCTTTGGCATAATGAGTAAGACATTTTTAGCTCAACATTTATATTCATGGCATTCTGTGTATTTTAGTATGCTGCAGTCACCGCGGTCACCATTACAAGTTCTTAAATTTAGTTTTTTTGTGGCGAAGTTTAGTCAATCAAGTCATGTGGGTTAGTGAATCTAAAAATAGAAATATTTATTCCACTGTTATTAACACAGTGCTTTTTGTATGAACTTACCAGGCATAGAAACCTACTGTATGGTTGATGTATTTCTAAAATCACTTCTACACTATGAGAGGCACAGACAAGTTTTGAGTATCTTTGAATGTAAGAGGGCCAGTCGGGGTAAGACTGCAGTGCTGTTCCTTTATCCCCCCTTCAGTGTTGTCCCTACAAACTGGATTTTAATCCTTTCCAAGACATGAAACGGTCCTGACCTTTGATACTAATCCATAATGCCACACAATCTGACCCAGCGTTGGTGTAATCCATTTTATTTGATTATAAAAACATTGAGTGGGAGCCGGTAAGACAGTTAGATAGATGCGGGTAGATGAATGGGAATGGGTGATAGGGGGATAGAAACACAAAAAGGTTGATCTATTTCAGGACTGGTAATCTGTGTACAACACACACACACACACACACACACACACACAAACACACACACACACACACACATACACGTCAACCACACCACATGTGTCTTCACATGTCACAATGACACAGTGAGGGAAATAGCGGTGGGGATGAGCTAGAAAGAGAAATAGATTGTGGAAATCAATGCACGCGGGAGCTTTTCTTAGCATGGACTCACTTCACAGACCTGTAGCACACATCATGGGGCGGACTCTCTCTCACTCTTGTGTGTGTGTGTGTGTGTGTGTGTGTGTGTGTGTGTGTGTGTGTGTGTGTGTGTGTGTGTGTGTGTGAGTTTAGGTATAATTAAGTCCTACTATGGATGTTTTTGTCCATGCGTGGCAATGCTGCACCTGTGGTACATGTACAACTGAGATGCATGTCTGTACATAGGGGAATTTGGAGCCCACTGACATTAAAGGAGAGATGGGAGGGGGTATACAGGGTGGGTGGTCTCAGGTCGATTTACGTATGTGTGACGGATGAACCGAGAACATTTGGTATTCTCACATCAAGAACATCATCGGTGGGACCTGGAGAGAATGAATTGCTAAGAATAAAATGTGGAGCGACTCCCCTGACGGATGGTCTGTGTAGGAAAATAGAGCAAATGAACGCAGACACTGACATTCAACAGAGTGCGACTTTGACAGGGTTACGATTGCCTGTACGCGTGCGCGCCAGTACTCAGCAGCACTTCTTTCACAGCTATTTACTACTGGATTTAGATGATTACACTCTTGAAAAATGGCATCACAGAAATAATGCTTTTACACTAATGAATTTGCATTAAGTGTTTGCTACTAACAGAAAATATAAATGTATAAATAATTGGTCATGGTTTTTTTGCCCTGCTCTGCCAAGTAACTGCAGACTATTAAATTCATAAGGGATTGTAATTTAGTGGTTGAGAATGCAGCATCCGGGACACTCTTTAAAGTGCAGGCTCTATTGGGTTTAGACTCTTCCGTATTGGCTGAGCTCAGACATGCAAATTTCAGTGCTTAGATTCACAAAAAATGCAACTGTGCATGTCGAGCCCTTAAGCAGCTTTCAAATATCTGCCAGAAATGTAAGGTACATCAACAATAGCCGTTTTGGATGGTTTGAATATGTGCTGAGTTTTTATTGAAGGATTGTAATTCCACACCAGGCTATGTTTCCACATCCTTACCTTCCTGTCCTGAAGATTTTAAGCAGATAGGCCTATATTTTAGCTCATACTAGATTTATCATTATGGTCTCCTTGGTGAATGAGCAACAAATACACTATAGTTCTGAAATGATTAGCCCATCTATTCTTTATTCAACCATCATAAAAGGACCGGACAATTGAACAATCAATGGTTAACATGATTAATCAAGCCATATGTCAAATATTCAATGAGAAATATATCCTATTCTCTGAAATTGTATTGGTGAAAGGATGTTAGCTTAATGCTAATACTGATTAATGCTAATAATACATGCTAACATGCCCACAGTGACTCTGCCAATATGTCACTAGGATGCTTAGCCGGGTCAACGCACACTAAAGTCCCCATTTTAGTTCAACGTGTTAGGATGTATATTTTTGCTAATCCAATAACCACAAAATAGCGCTGGGGTTTAAGGTAAATGGCTGTATTTATTTACTGTACCTAGTGCTAGCAACTAAAATGCTTTACAATATGGCTCCCATTCACCGACTTACGGGACACATCTCACATGCTACATAGCAGTTGTGCCATAGAAGCAATTTCCCCAAAACACAGTAGGTATGTAAGTTGTGTACTGAAACAATTAGACCCTGAATAAACTGTAGATGAAAAAATTGAATGTTTTTATTGTGGTAAACAAAGCAACACACAAGTATTACTGTATGTCAGAGTCCTCAATCAAATCCCCCAATGAGGCTTCTATAAAATACTGCACACTGCTCAACAAGGGCTGATTCTGATACCCAAATCTGTTTAAGCCGATCCAATCCTGACTGGCTTTCCCTGCGGATGAGTGAAATATGATGCAGTCATTCACTACAACCCAGATCTTTTGTACAAGAAAATGTATCTTGCTCATCCAGAACCCTCCATAATCCATCTTTCGCCCGACAATGCTCCTCCCGCACTGGACCAACTGTGTCCCAGAGAACTGCGAAGCAAATGAACCACCATGAACTCAATCCAAATCAATCTTCCCGAGGCAGCCACGTCGTTAGCCACCACAGATGGTAATACACGCTGCTCATTTGCATATGGTAACAAGGAAGATGATTCAGAAATCAAATTGAAGGGAGGTGAGCCTCCAGCAGCCTATGCAATCTCAGAAGATGAATGCTTTTGTGTGTAAGCCTGTGTGTGTGTTTTTTTTTTCAGTTTTAGTGCTGTATTTGTATCTGCGCACAAGATAAGGCTTTTAGTGACTTAGCTGGATGTGCCCTCAGAGTGGCATTTTGTTTACCACAGATAAGCCAGAATATTCAATAAAAACCATCATCGAATCACATGCTAAACAGAATTAAATGGATTTGGAAGATGAACAGAATGCTGGTTATGTTCTTAGCCCCATTAGGTTTTCATGCAATGGCACACAACTTTTTGGTCATTGATTTTTCCCGGCCAAGTCACCGATGCGTGATATCAGCATGTAGAAAGAAAAGTTCAAAAGCAATTTTTTAAGGCTTTCAGCAGTTGTTTAAAATGACATTCCTAAGAGAGGCCAAAAACTCCCTGCGGGGTAAAAAAATTAAAGCCAAAATGGGCGGGTGCGCATGAGACATTCTGCGCTTTCTGACAGTAAACTGTACACCTATATATGGGACAGAAACTTAACCTTGTTGCACTTATTCAAACAATGATTTATCTGGACCCTGGTATTCATAGAGGGAATGTAAGTAGTCTTCCTTATAAAGATAGTACATTATTCCAGACTCTGGAGGGCATGCTGCTTCTCTGCTTTGATAATAAGAGGCTACCTAGGCAGATAATAGAATAAGTGCCCCCCTCCTCCCCTTTCTCAACGGCCGTCACTCAGTTATGCATTGCATTTTCAAAAGAGGTCTTTGTAAAATTTCTGCCGTAATGCGACATATTCATCATCCTTTGCTTTGAAGGGACTGCAGTCATGTCTGTCTGTCTGTTGTGAGTGTGTGTGTGTGTGTGTGTGTGTGTGTGTGTGTGTGTGTGTGTGTGTGTGTGTGTGTGTGTGTGTGTGTGTGTGTGTGTGTGTGTGTGTGTGTGTGTGTTTTATTTATCTGTCATGGTGAATTCAGGTGACTAGCCCTGAGGTGAAGACAAAGTCCTGCTGACATCTTTCTCTCTCAAGTGCATTGACTTAGTGATCACTGGAGACTCTCGGCTGGGAGTTCTTGGAAATTCATTAGTTGTTATGGCTTAAAGATAAGGAGATTTTCTGTCCAGAGGTATTTTTTGTTAAAACAATTGTGTCAAATCAAGCCATGAATATATCATTGAATGAGTTTTGCCAACATATTAATTACCATTGTGTTATTACTGAGGAAAGGAAAGATGACAATACTTTTTTTCAATGTATGAATCATCACTTGTTGAACTGTGATTGAAATGGAAGATGACTGGGTTTTCATTTGGTGACATCCAAACAACGACAATGAAAATCATTGATACCTTACCAAGCAACGGAAATATTAAAAATAGAAATATTGCATCACAAGAAAATTGCTGGAATGGAACTTTCTGTTTCTACTACTGTTTCCATGGCAAAGGCACCATTCTGTTCTTCACGGCATGGCGTTGAGTGACAACTGCACATGCCCAGTACGTGACAAACGACCATTCAGAAAGCTGCTTTATATTTCTGTCTCCGTCCTTCTAGGAATCATACATTGATTGATGATTGTATGGTTACATTGTTTTCCGTCATCAAGCAAACAATTAATCAGAGGGGTGCGCACATGCGAGCCTCATTCATCAGTTTTTTGTGCTCAATGTGTATTTATGAGTATTGGTGGTACCGTCAATAGCAAAGTGCATCATGCTTTCAATTCTCAACACTCATTTAGACCCTGTGTTCAAAGCTGCAGGAGACTCAGCCTCACACAGAGAGCTGAGATGGACCACCAGCCCCTACTGATAACCACAGAGGGACTTCAGACCCAGAGAAAGGCAAACAACCAAAATATCAGCCTCTTTTGTCCCCATTAAAATACAACTTTCAAGAGCAGGCTAAAACAAGGGGTAGAAAGAGTTTTTTTTTTTGCCTAAAACACTTGATTTGACTGAATACAAAAACTCTGTTTCCTTGAATATTGTCATAACTGTTTGTTGTTGATCATCTAGTGTAGCCGTGTTACGTAATGTTTAGTCTGGCCAACCGGATGTAGATAGTTGAGATAAACCTGCCTGGGCAGAAATACTGTTGCCAGAGGAGTATATAAAAGTAATGTCTAGGAGATATGCTTAAGTGAGGAAGTAATGATTAGTAACTCCATTAGTAACTGTTCAGTATCTGATTCTGTGCTATAGCAGTCTGTTATTAAGTAACTTTTAATCTTGTTGTATTGTATTGAAGTCTTGAATTATTCTGTTATGCAAACCACATAAATGACACATTAATTAAAACTTAGTCTACACCATGAACTATGAGGCAAATTATTTGTAATGGCATCTTTCACTCCCGGGGCTTAATTACAGATGCATTATGCCTTCTATTTATTATGCATCTATTTTTGTCAATTAGCGACAATCAAACACGGGGTGCGATTATGTGAAGCCAATGGAGCGTAGTGATGTTTATCTCACTGCTGAGATAAGGGGGGAGAAGAAGCATTTCTGTGGAAAATGGGAGAAATCTAAGAAGATGCAGGGATGGGAAAGAGTCATGGCTGGACTAACCCTATGGGAAAGGTTTTGCTGGCTTTGCTGGTTGCGGACAAGAAGAGGGCCGACCCAGTGTACAACATTGCCCCTCTGATGTAGCAGAGCCCTCATGTTTATTCATTTTGGCATCACGGCCAAGAGGTTAACAGAGGTGTGTTTACAGAAATTCTCCAATTCCCATAGTGGTATGCGGCTAAACGATACTATCATAATACAAGGAAGGCAGCCAAGTTTGAGCCCTCAGATGTCTCCTAATCTAATATAGCTAATATGCCAGAAGTTATATCATTGACGTTTTTGAAGTGCCTTTGAAAAACTCTAGTTTGCATAGCTGAAATGCTTTGTTTAAATGCATTGTTAAAAACGCTCACACGACCTTTGGCTGACCTCAAAACACTCTGTCTAGTAACTGCTGATATGACCTTTGAGCTCCCAGTTGACAAGAGCAGATCTGAAGCGACCTCACCTGGCTGCAGCCCATATATAAAAGGGATGATGGCCCTTGGTTATTTTTGGCAAATGTCACCCTGCCCTGCAGCCAACCGTGTCAAGCTTTGCCCCCTGACAGTCAGGAAGTGTGAGTTCACAGAGAGGTACACTCGCAATACCCTCTGATTCTCATTCTGAACCCTGCAGCACCAAACACCTCGCAACGTGCCGCATGTTTAGCTTCACACTTGTTAAATACAGTGAACTTTCAATTAACGCACGCGACACACACACACACACACACACACACACACACACACACACACACACACACACACACACACACAGGACACAGTTGGCCCCTTTAACATTGATGCGTTGATTCACACATCCCTCTAAATAAAACATAGGAGTCTTGACGCACACACACAGGCACTAAACGACATCCACACCGTCATCCCCCACCCTTTTTGCAGCACCATCTTTCTTCAAATGTCATATGTGAAATGCTCGCGTCCCGGGGACAATGAGGGGTATAGGGTTTCCTGGCAAGACTTATCAGCGGCCAAACTTAGAACTGACTCCCTAAGGATGTCGGTATGTGTGTGTGTGTTCGTCTGTTGATAGGTGGGAGATGTACACCAAAAGGTAAAATTAGCTTCGCGCCAGCAGCCCTTGACAGAATGTTCCAGTTACAGTATATCCTTCATGTCTTACGGGGGTAAGACCAAACTGCTAAAAACACATGGGCAATACATGAACGAGGATCTCTTCAGTTCTGCAGCTGTTTAAAACGTTTAAACCTGGAAATGCTTGAGCTAGAGTTTATTATTTAAAGATCACCTATTATTCAAAATGCACTTTTTCATGTTTTGACAACATTAATATGGGTCCTCGTGTGACTAGAGACTCCCAAAGTATGAGAAAAAACAACCATATCTCTCTTTCTCCACCTTGCCCCTTCTCAAAACCTGTGTTCAAAAACCCCAGTCAGATTTATCTCCCCTTATGATGTCATAAAGCCATCCCCTCATTACCAATCTAACTACCCCCACCTGTGACAAGCACACCCCCTGAAAAGAAGACATTTAGCAATGGCACTGTGATACTTTTTTTTTTAAATGGCACTAGGGGAGAACGGGGTAATTTGTCACATGGGTTGGATGTCACATTCGTTATATCTCGCCACCAGAGCGCGCTAGCTCTGAAATGTTGATATGAAAAAGGTCCAGAATTGGGATCAGAGGTCACATACATAGACTTCCTTGGAGGAAGACAGCTGCATTTCAGGTGAGAGGATGTTTTGTGTTTTTCATGTCAAATTCAAAATATTTTGCTTCTCAGTATTTTTCTTCTAGGCTTTTACACAATGGGTTTATAACAAAACACTTGTTACCCTCAGAAAGTGTGAAGGGTAAGCTATAGTTTAGATTGTTGTTAGCAAGCTAATTAGTTGTCAGATGGTTGTTGGCCTTGATGCTAACAAGAAATTCAGGTTGGGGTTGGTCGTCAAATTTTTTGGGGGGTTGGTTGTCACATGTTATCTCAAGGCTGCAGCCAGAAAAGGAACCCAATAACGAAAGAAATTGTCAAGCTGTATCCTCACTGACACCTCAGAGAAGGAAAGAATAGAGCAGGAAAAGGCAGCTAACAAGCAAAAGAAAAAAGGGCAACAAAATCAAAACAACCCAGTGCATCCCAAACTAGACCAGCTGCCAAGGCTACAGTAAGTTATGTAGGCCTATTTGTCAACTAGACAATGCAATTAAACTTTCAAATTTGGTTCTGCCTCATTGCCTTCTTTTTAAGATTTTTCCCATTAAGATAACATTGTGACAAACAACCCCATAGTGTGTGACAACCGACCCCTTGATGGGGTTGGTTGTCACAATGTGTCAGAGTGTCTTTGATGGTAAATTACTTCTTCATTACAATAAGTTGGAAAAAAAGAGAGACACACATTTCAAGACAACACCTTAAGCTTCAATTTAATGTAGGAATGGCTATTGACAGATGTTTTGGTGATGAGCAATTCTCACTAGAGTAAAAAGTGTGCCTACTTACCCCGTTCTCCTCTACAACATGAAAACTGTTTCTAGTAAAAAAAAAAAATTACAATTTGGAACCTGCAAATTTGCATGATGTGCCCTTTAACGTCACACATTATATTATTGGTATATTGGTTGCTCTGGAGATCTTGCCAGCCAGACTCAATCGATTAAAAGAAAATGATTGGGGGAATACATGGGATATGCTTACAGAAAAAACAAGCTAATAGGAAACATGAATAAAAGATTGGCTTCACACACACTGCAGTAATGTTTGCAGAGCGCTGTTTATGCACCACAGATCCATATTTTCAAACCTAGAATTATTGCAGATCAAAACATTAATTTATGTGGTGATAATAATGGCCCTTGGGAGAAATGATGGCAGTGTGTGTGGCAAAGGCTGTCACACACATATTGAGCTGTAAAACTCTGCTATCTGCTACATGACAGCCAGGGTTGATAGACAGGGTTCAATAAGGGGTCACTAAGTATTTGCAGGCCATCTACTTAGTCTCAAAAACTCATATTTTCTAAATCTTTAAATCATACAAATTTATCGGTGTCACCCCAAAGCTGGTTAAGCAGCGAGAGCTTACAATTTGAACCCGGTATAAGACAACTCTGAAGGGCTTGGATTTATGTTTGAATGGTAATAAAACGGCTGAAGTGATGCTATCACCGTTTACTGAAGTCGCCGCTTGTCTACCTTGGCACTAATGGCCTATATGGAAGGAAATGACGGGATCCACTCATCTTCATTCAGCGCTATCAGTCACGTCAACCTCTCCTGCAGAATATATCCTGGTTGTAAATCAAGTGGAGGGGAGTGTGGAGAATGCCAGAGTGGGAGGAACAGAGTACTGTAGGTTTTTCATGTCTTTTCTTTTAGGTAGTGAGGATCCATATGGCAGCTTCCACACTTGCCAAAACGAACGAAAAGCAGCAGAAATACTTAAACAAAACCAAGCAGGTACGTTGTGAAGGTATATGGTATGAAAAAAAAGTCATCATGTTTCTGGGGCACCCCTCGCCCAATTTAGGTAACAGCAAGGCTGCGCAATGAATTGTATAATAACTGAGATCGGGGATAATGAATTTGACTTGATTTGATGTGATGTTGAATTTGTATTCAACGTTCCGAGTCTCTCTCATCAAAACAAGCTCTCGCTCTATTCATAGTCAACAGACTGCAACAGAAAATATTAAGTTTTAAAAAAAGGACAAATAAATAAGTGTGACCTCGATAGTAAGAAGAAAAAAACATATCAGTACACCTAGAGTCAGAGATTGAAAAAGGAGAGAAATGTAGCCTACCAAACAGAATGACTGCACTACAGGTAGGATATACTGCACAAGCTTACAAATGCCGTATACACTAAGACAACACCCATGGAGAAAACAAACAGAGTAACACCAAAGAAACACAGACAAACTGTTACACAGACTAGCATAATGTATCAATAGACTCCCGAAGGTGAAATAAAAATAGCAGAATTTTTCAAACTGAGGGCTTATAACTGAAGCTTTTTCCTCTTTAAAACCGTTGAGCACAGAAAACATTTCATTTTTTGAACCATTATAGCCTGCAACACACATTGTACAGCTCACTGCAGCCCCGCAGGTAAAGTGGCACTTGTGTGATAAAAGCTACTTGTGGTATTCCATAAGAAGATGTTAAAAACATATCAGCTTATATATACCGCACTTGTAGACACAAAAAATTGAAACCCAGTTGTTCTCACCTGGGACTCTGTTGCCCTCTCCCTCTCTCTCTGCCTCTGTCCTCTTGTATCTGCCTTGCTACCGGCAACTTCTCCTCTGAAAAATGATATAATGATGCATAAAAACCAAACAGAGTTACAGGGCTATAGCCGTTTCGTATTTACTTATAAAATGCATCTGCTGATTAAATGGGTTAATAGGAATGGGCTTATAATTAGGGACACAGCATGAGGCAATAATGCTGGCTTCCATGAATAAGGCTTTTAAGAAAACCGATTTTTTTGAATCATAAAGCATTTGCTAAATAGCACAAACACACACATACAGTGCAGAGCCTCAGTACCTCTTTCTTTTTTCAAAGGAATAGTTCAACATCAAATACATACTGGAAACAAACCAGGAAATATCTGTCGGTCATGTATGTATTTGGTTCTAAAATGACATGACGTGTAAAAATATAGAATGCAACATAACATGGTAAATCCCAGTCCCAACAAGCACACAGGAGCATTTAATGATGTGGTGAAGTTTATCTTTTGATCTCCTCATCTTGACTACCAGTGTTTGAGCTAAGCTAACCTGGATGAGAGACCTTTGTCCATTTCCAAATCAAAAATGCACACAAAGTTACAGGAACGGTTACTGTCGCCATTTCTTGAGCCGAAGAATGAGGCAAAAAGCTCAAAACTGAAAATGTTGAACTGCCGTGAGCTCTTTTTTTAAAGACTATTACACAAAACAAAACTAGTACCAAAGAAAACATTAAAAACTCAGATATAGCATTTGAAAATGTAGTGACGAAGACGTCTAAAAAAACATAAAATCAAAATACTCAAAAAAGGTATGAGAATATTCTTCTATATTATATATTTGATATTCCATAAATGTATGAATTATGTTGGTTTTATCAACAAGTAATGTGTCGGACTCAAATAATAGAAGTGCTTACTGCCATTTCTTGCACATTTCTAAATGTAACACAACCGTTAAATTATGAATAGCCAGTCTGTTGTATAACTCCTAATTTCAGTCAGAGTGGTTACTTAAGTTGTTCAATGTCTCATTACTAATTCATGTTCCATAATTGTAATGAGGATTTAATTGCTCGCACATTGTTAAGGAGTGTATGTTCTTCGCCTTGATTATAATTCTACTCTTCTAACCATTTCCTCTGACTATTTTAATTTGTTGTTCTTGTATCATTTGTATATTGTTTAAATTCCATTTTTGCATTTAATTATTTATTGCAACTTCTTCCCTCGGTTTTTATGTGTGACTATTTTTGTCTCAGTACACTTTTAAGTTACTATTTATGGTTTGGTCTATGTAATACATAGGCTGTATAGGATACATTTTTTATTAATTATAATAAGTTATTTACCTCTTCTTGTACTTCCTATTGCTATTTCCCTGTGTGGGATAAATAAGGTTTAAATGATCACAACTAAAAATAGTTCCAACACCATTCTTGTTTTGTGTACATATTTTTCATTGGAGTGGAAATAAATAATAGCACTGCAGTGTGACTGTGGCAAATGGTTTTCACTGTCAAGCATGTCGCTGACAGTACCTACACATTTAGCCTACATATTCTATTCACAGCTTACTAAATGTTGCATGTGTCTGACAATGTGACAAGTGAGACGTGAGATTCGATAAAGCTGCGGTACCAGCTATTTTTAGCAAAACTGAGTCGTAAATCAATGGAAGCACAAGAACATATCGATCACAGAGGCATGTCATGATACAGTTCATATCGACGACATACATCATGTTATGTGAAAAAAAATTAGGTTATGACCAAAATAGAAATTCCCGTCATTAAGGCTACTGCACACAAAAAAGAAATGAAAAAGGAAAATGTTTGTTTTTCAAAACCAGTCGATCAAAAGGGGCCTATACTGCAGATAGGCTAGTATATGTGAATAAAACAGATACACAATCGAGCTCCAAAAATCTGTTAAACTAACAGGAGGTATTTTCCCTAGGAAGTGACGGACAGGCAGTTTGTGGTGTCTCTGCTGCGGGGGACAACGAACAAGTGTGTGATTGATTACACTGGGACATTAATTGCCACCGTTCAATAGCCATGTGTCGACACACACACACACACACACACAAAAATCAATATATTTGAGTCAGAGTCAGTGTAGAGTGGGGGAAAATGAGACCAAGAGAATGGCGAGTAGGTGTAAGAAGGGAGGGTGAGGGATTGATTTTCTTCCTCTTCCATCTCTACACTCTCTTTCCCGGTCTGTATGAAGTTGCATCTCTGCCCCCCTGGTTCTGTCTTCCCAACAACACCTCATGCGATTGAACAACAACCTGTCCAAAAAATAAAATCCTGAGAACAATATGATGAATCGCTGTCCTTCACCTTCCGTGTGGAGTGGGGGGGGGGGGGGGGGGGGGGTCGTCCATCTGAGAGAGACAGAGCATAGGGGTTGGCCGAATAGTGCGGCAGTAGCTAAAAATAAACTAGGCTGTGTAAGTGTTTGTGTGTGTGTGTGTGTGCGTGTTTGGGATGCAGAGCCAATTTGTACTTTTTCTCTTCTAACTACACACACACGCACGCACACACGCACGCACGCACGCACGCACACACACACACACACACACACACACACACACAAACACACACACACACACATCCAAATCACATTTGATTCCCTTTATTAAAAATCCCCCCCTGCCCCTGACACAGGCATGTGAGTGCTGACTTTCCCCTGGTTGCTGGCCATGTGTCTCTTCCACAGGGCATTTCACTGCGCTCTCTGGAACTAGAAGAGACAAGCCCCCATGTTCTGACTCAGGGGGCAGAGGCTTCCAGCTCGGACGAAATTAACCAACCCTCGCTCTGGTTTCTTTTTTCGCTCTCCGCCCCCATTCACTTCCCTGCATCGGTTGGGCTAAACAGAATATGTAATTCATTCCACTCTAGAGTTCAAATTTGGAAATTCACCTTGTGTAAACTCATATGCTCCTACGTATACACTTGTTTTCTCTGTGGTGTGCACAGACTCTCTTAGAGGCACTGGAACCAAAAGGGCACCTAAGCTGTACGCAAATGCCCATCTGATGTAACCTTAAGGTAGAAAATCAAGTGGAGACATGTCCCATCATGGCACCCCTTTAGATTTAGAAAAGGTATACAGCGGTAGGTATTTGCTACTATAGGGGACCTAGAGTATATGGTAGATAAAAGGTCAGACCAGAGGATAAGCTGAGTCACTCAAATGCTACTTGTATGACCTTAGCCAACAGGTTAAATACACTGCTTTAATACAAATGTGTGTGTGTGTGTGTGTGTGTGTGTGTGTGTGTGTGTGTGTGTGTGTGTGTGTGTGTGTGTGTGT
Organism: Hyperoplus lanceolatus; assembly: GCA_026929865.2. Taxonomy (NCBI): domain Eukaryota; kingdom Metazoa; phylum Chordata; class Actinopteri; order Uranoscopiformes; family Ammodytidae; genus Hyperoplus; species Hyperoplus lanceolatus. The sequence goes on from CM049416.1 coordinate 14,943,892, forward strand.
GTGTGTGTGTGTGTGTGTGTGTGTGTGTGTGTGTGTGTGTGTGTGTGCATGTGTGGGAGCCAGTGCATCCAAGCCAAGCCAGACCAAACCAGACCAGACCAGACCAGACCAGGCCACAGTATCTGCCAGGAGGAGCAGCGCTTATATAGAACATTCTCCTGCCGCAGACTCCAACACAGTAACATGCCATGCCAGATGGTGTGACACGCAGCCTCTGTCAACAGGAGAGGGGAAAAACAGAGAGAAGCACAAGAGAAGATAAGAGATAGCGACGGAGGAGAGAGAAGAGAAGAGAGGAGGAGGAGATCAGGTGAGAACAGCAGGAGCAAAGTGTCAGTGCAGCTAAAGGGAGATTTGACGTTGAGTCAGAGCGCCACCATGTGGACCACGTGGACCGCCTCCAGTATTTGCAGAGCCAGGACAGAGAGAGAGATGTCATTGATTTTCCACACAGTCAACAAAAGGATTTTTTTTTGCCATGCCGGGTAAATACACAGCCTCCCATAGTAATTTCTCCAAAATACACACATCCATGCATAGTCGCACACTCATAACCCATAGTCCCCACAGACAGAGCTCTACCTGGCAACGGCATACAAACAGGATTTTTTTTCTTCCCCCTCCTCTGCCTCACACAAAACAACACCCATGCCTGCCTGGAAAAACCTGCATGGTTTTGTGTGTCTATTTATTATACTTAATTTTTTTCACAGTGAAAATTAAAATTTTTGAAACAAAATAGCTAAGACTGTCAAGAGATCTGTGCTGGTAGCAAGAATACCCCTGCTTTTTAGCAAAGCCCAACTCGGTGAGCACTGACAGCAAAGTGCCTATGAGCTGTTCAGATTAATCAGCATAAATTAAATCAGCCACCAACCCCCAGCCATGTTGAACTACATTTTTAGCGTCCCCACATCTAAAAAAAAAAAATTCTCAACTGTGTGGGTGGCTGTGCTAGCTATGTGGCTATGACCTAGGCTAGGACATGTCATTTGCAGACATTTAAGAATTATAACAACAACAAAAAACTATTTACACCTCACCTGTGACAAAAAAAAAATTAAAAAAATAGAAAGGGTCTGAAGGATTCATGAGTGTAAATCATAAATACAGTCTGGAATTAAATAAACTTCTTCTGCAGGGTGACGGTTCCCAAACTCCCATAACACAGCGAAGATCCAGGGTTGGTGCTTCTGTGTTTTTTTAAGATTTAAAAAATGGAAGAAAGAGAAAAAGCCAGACAGAGAATTATGTTTGCATGAGGAGAGTTGGATCACTTAAAATTCTTGACAATAACAATAGGTATGAATTCAGCTGCCTCCGTTCATTCCCTAACGGAGGCTTATATAAATAAGAAATACCACCATAGTTCATTGAACCTAGTTGATTTCAACCATGATTTCAACCCAGCGACATGTTTTTTCCTCCTCTTTGTAATAAAACAAGACAGATATTTCTTTTACCTCTCAGTCCTTTCCCCGTTTGTTTCCCTCGCCCCTATAGTGAACAGCCAAGTAAAACATTTTTATTAGACTGTAATTGGACTAATATAATGTCTCAGATTAATATAGCCCAAAGTGAAGACAGTTTAGGGATATGTTTTTTTATGGCCCTAATGGGTGACACTCAGTGCGGTTACATGGCACAACTAGATCGGATTATCACATATATCGAACAAGACACTCGAACGGACCGTGTCACTTGTCTGAGTATACATGGCCTTTCAGAAATCGGATAAATGTCCGATGCATGGCTGTCTTCACTATGCTAGGTGGCGCTGTAGCCCTTTCAACCATGCTTTCAACAAGTGGTTTTAGAGCCACGTCCGGTTCCTTTCCCTCAATAACCCATGGTGTAGCCTATCACGCGCAGGCACACAAGCACAGAACGAGAAAACGAGCATGTAAACGCACTGACTCAGTGCGTTTACATGCAGACTCATAATCGGATAACTAAACGAATAAGACCTCAACAGGACTTTTAAACTGCATGTAAACACCTTTATCCGATCTACTTCGGACACAAATCGGCACAATAACGGACAAGAGAAGTCGGATAAGAACACCTAGATAATTCGTTCATTGTCGGCTTTCTCTCTGCGTGTATACAGGGATCGGATATCGCATATCGGACTTCTCGTTCTGTGCTTGTGTGCCTGCGCGTGATAGGCTACACCATGGGTTATTGACGGAAGGGAACCGGACGTGGCTCTAAAACCACTTGTTGCGGTCCACCTAGCATAGTGGAGACAGCCATGCATCGGACATTTATCCGATTTCTGAAAGGCCATGTATACTCAGACAAGTGACACGGTCCGTTCGAGTGTCTTGTTCGATATATGTGATAATCCAATCTAGTTGTGCCATGGAAACGCACTGAGTGAGAGAGGTGTGTTTCTGCGTTTTTGTGTGTGATTTGTAATTGCAGTTCATGGGCCTTATTAGCATTTTTAGCAGCAAGCCTGGCGAGGAGGCAGTCTCGCAAGATTGGCTAATGACAGAGATGAGATAATTTACAGGGGTGTGTGTGTGTGTGTGTGTGTGTGTGTGTGTGGGGGGGGGGGGGGTAAGGGTTCTCTCATTTACAAACACTGGTTTAAATGCAATATGTGTGATGTTAGGAGGTTTTATCCACCACCAATAGAAAAATCACCAGCCCCGAAATGGTAAAAGTTAAGAATATTAAAGAAAAATCTATTTAAAACCTCTCTGAATGTGTTTTTGGTTCAGACCCTTTCAAATCCTATTTCTTGTAGTTTGCGTGGTTTTTATCAATTATAAATAGTCGCGTTATTTAACAGGTAGGCTAATTGTCTTTATCGTGTCATGTCAGATTTCCATCCATGGCTACTTCATATTCAATGGACATATTAAAGAGGTTTATTCCTGAAATGTTGAAATATTCATTAACTGTAACCTATCCAGATATTTAGCTGTGTCTTTATTTGCAGATGCTCCCAGAGTTCATTCATCGTCTCGCCTAGTTGCTCCAACTAATTCAGCTCATTATGGGAGGTTCCCTCTATTAGCGCAAACCTATCACATTCACCCTAACATCTGTGAGCCAATCACCTTGTTCCCGTCAACGTTTAAAAATCGTCATCATCTAGCTGTCATTTCAGCAATCGATGCAATTACAATGATGGATGCAACCCTCCTCCACCCCATTCACCTCCAGTCCTCATCACATCATCATCCAGCATCATCCATCTCCTCACTGCCACCAGTGTATAGGCTCCATCGGGGGGGGGGACTATTTTGCGATGGGGTCTAATCGCCAAAGACTCTTTTAATATCTCCAGCACATTCCAATAAATTAATTATTCATTCTTAACCTTTTTGTTTATGAAGTATCTCATGATTGAAATGGCTCTTGAGGAAGGAATAACGAAGAACAAGAACAGTGGGCAAGAACAGGCGATGAGCGTGGACAAAGCAGACAGAGAGAGCACTGAATAACACATTCAAAGCTGCTTCCGTTGGCATTGAGTGAGGCGTCCTTGCTGCAACTTGAAAATGCTTTTAGATGATAAACTAAATCGACTGAATTCCAGAACCAAAGCTGGAGGAGATGAAAGAAGCAACTGCTGGACGTAATTAAAGTGAGTCATGGCCGTCTGCACGATAGGGAGGAAAAGGCAACCACTTATTCTCCCACCTGACCAAGCTGTTTTAGGTTTACAGGGATTGAGTGGTATTTGAATAGTTCTTAGTGGTTTGTACGCCTATTAACCTACTTGCACTACCAGATAGTTGGAGCTTGAGATGTATTAACACATTCTGAAACTAGATTTTTTTTATTTATGTTTTATAACGAACAAAGCCAACATAAATTATTACTTCTTCTTGTCACTCTCCCGTTAGTGATCCATAGCTTGTACATATTAATAGGTTATTCAAATATAACACTTCTGTTTTTCATATAAAAGCATATAGGCCTATTAACTGTGGGTTGTGTTTCGTATAGTGTAAATATAACCACACAGTCATTTAGCCAAATGAACCAGACAATCATCTGATTTAGCTGGAAAATGATGAAGCTGCAGATTCAGAAAACAAAAATAAGCTACTTGTGGTGAGCTCAAGGCTAGAAAAACTAACGAGTTGACACTCAATTGAGGTGTGAACAACTCCACAAACTGTTCTGAAACAAGCAAAACTCCACAATGTTTGAATGCTCTCCTGAAGGACACTTTAACTACCAGCTCGCTGACAGACCGCGGCGGCTCCTTTCTATTCCTGGAAAGTGTGCAATTACATTGATGGACGAATGAGGGGGAAAATGGAAGGAAAGAAAGGACTGTTTGTACTGCATGGAAATGGAAGTGCGAGTGGAAAAAAAACTGTTTCGAGGTGGTTGGTTGATAGAAAAGTATTAGCACTGACAGACCAGAAATGACTTCACTGTCGGTAGACACAAACAGAATTAGACCCCAAAAGAGTCTTCCAATTGTAAGGAAAAGTAGAGTTGGGCAAAATGTCAGTTTATTCTGCAATTTTGTCCATTTCTTGAGGAGTAGAGGCTTATATCTGAAAAGATAATCACACACACACACACACACGTCATTGCATGCCGTTCTGTTCATTTAAAAACTGACCTTTTACAAATAACCGGAAAAGAAATTAGTTGTGGCATTCAATTAAACTCACGCCTCCACCTCCAACGGTGTAATCACAGCCACTGTAGAGAGACAAACAAAAGGGGTGGTTGAAGGGGTTGGTTGTTTATGAGCATCCATTTGGCCCAGAGATCCATTTAATTTGCATAATTGAGAACAGTAGATATGGTTGTCAAGGGAAACAGACTGGTGGGAGACGGGAGATTGCTGCAAAGCTGAGTGATGTCAGCGTACGATGATCGGCAGGGAAACTCTCTTTATCCTCGCCTGAATGAGCCAAATAAATAGTAAATTATACCCCAACATGGAGCAGAGAATCTGTTCGCTATCATCACATTCCTTAATATGTTTAGACTTCAATAACAGTCAGGAAGTGCATTCGATCAAAGCCGCAGCACCGAATCCGAGGGGGTTTATGAGTGGAGTAAATTAATCAGCACATCTTTCACATGACAAGACACCAATAAACAAGGAACATTATAAACTGTCCAAACCTAATCTGACCAAATGGAAGAGAAAACACAGAATGTAAACAGCTGAAATCCACTCGATGAAACTCAAACTCTACCCTCAAGCCTCAAAACCTGTTACTGATTACAACAGGCGGCACGCCAAGTCATAAAGTTCTAAAGTCAGAAGTAAAGCCCTCCACCAAATTTCATGACTTTATTGCACAAGCTAACATCATCAAATGTGTTTTTTAATGGGCGCCAGAAATGGCACAACATGCTTAAAACGATTAATGTTCAATCTAATTTCCGACAAATTAAAGATGTATTAAGGTTTTTTGTGACTTCAACGAACGGCTTTTGGGGAAATTAATGAATGGCCAAATCAAGGCAATTACACATGTGAACCGGAGGGCAGCACGGCCAAAGCTTCCCAGGTCCCAGTGCTTTAAACCCAGTTGTTATGTCACTGATTGGGGTTAAGTGATGCCTGAGGGCCTGAGCTGATAATGTGGCTCATGGGTATCTTTACACAATATCAGCAAAATGTGTTTGGCCCATAGCACACGATGTGTTCAACCACATTTGTGTTTATTTCTAAAATTAAACAAATACTCACATGAACATTAGCATGTTTACGATAGCATTTTAGCTCAGAGCCCTGCTGTGCTGTTACATTGCCAAAAAAAGTCATCTATCCTTCAGTTACTGAGATTTAAATGTGCTGGTATGCAGACTTTGTTACTCACGGACAGAGCTAGCTTGGCGTTAACTGATAAACGGAGGTTAAAAAGTGTTTATATGGTTGAAATGACCTTTTGTGCATTAGACACTGCCATGCTGCCTGAGGACACATACTATATACTACATGTACAGCAGTATGTTTTTGTGTACTGTGCTGTAGGCCTACTGTCCCTGGGTCATTTGTTGCATCTCACAGTCGTTGACAACTCTTCAATATTATCTTTCCGCTTGAGTGAGCTAATGTTAGGTGCACATTGTAATGTTGCATTTGCGGTGACAGGCGGTGGAGGCATTTATGATTGACTTTGACACAGATGCAGAGCGACAAGTTGACACATTTCTTCTGGGAGAGCTCAGAGAACCGCGAGAGTCTCCCGGATAGAAGAGTGCAAATTTAGATCCAGTCGTAGAGAGAGATTCTTGAGGTTTTTGACAGGAGCAGCAGACGAGGTGAAAAGTACCACAAGGAAGACGTATGCTGTCTCATAAACAGCTGCAGGGCTGCTGATAGACTCAGCATGAATAGATAGATGAACTTTTTTTTTTTTAATCAATCTTAATCCTTCAACATCTATCTAGGTCTGTCTTCATTCACAAAGTGCAGAAGGACTGTTTTTTACGCTGCTGTTCTGACACTGGTCCATTCTTTCCCCTTGCACATCATCTTAAGGCGTCCAGACAGTGTGAGTCATCCGTCACTGCAGAGAATTTAGCAGAAATCAATTTTCTCCCTTTTATTCCTGGCACTGGCGGCAACAGAGTAGTAGGCATGATCGATCCCACAGCTTCTTCTAGAACATTTGTGTTGTGTGTATTCTTTTTTTTTCAATTTGTTTGGAAGGTTTCGGGACGATTATTGCTGCCTTTTCATCGTATGCTCATGTATTGATCGCCTGTGACATGGCTGGCATTTACTGTTCTCGCACAGATAGAATTGGTTGATGATGGCGCACACACATGTCTATGCAAGTAATGACGTTGCCATGTGCTGTATTGGTGCGCACAGCAAGACGTTAACAAGATGGGTTGAGTGTATGTTTGTATCTCTATGATTGCACCTCTCTGCCTGTCTGTGTGACAAATAGCTGACAGGCAGTGTGTCCAGCAGCAAGTGATCAATGGTGGTGGCAGTGGTGTGTGTGTGTGTGTGTGGGGGGGGGAGGGAATGGGGGGGTGGGGGGGCGGTACAGGCTATCGTCCTTGGCTCTTTCATCTTATCGATCCCCTTCCATCTTGTTTAGCTCCTGCCAAATCTCACAGCTCAGTATTGACTCCAGCTAATTACACCTCATTTTTACCCATGGCACAAAACACAAGTCAGAACAAAGCAGACGCTGGCAGGTGGAATCTTACTCCAAGGCCTCCAGAAAACAAGTGCTTTCATCAAAAGCGCCTCACTGATCTCCTCAGAATAGTGATACAGATTTTTTTAAGGGGTGCTGAGTTTTGCGATAACTGGGGGATAAGCTGCTACGGATTGTGTTATAAGCATTAGAGAAAAATAGATGTTTCTTCTTATCCCCTGATTATGGGGTGGTGCACTGCCATCAGTGACGTGCAGTGAGGTCAGTGAGTGGGTAGGCATAGAGCTGTTAAGCGGAAGTGGCGGAATTACGGGGCATGGGACCTCTCGGCTGAAAAAAAATGAATGGGAGTCTATGGAAAGTAATCTACTATTTTCTGGTCCCAGTCATTAAATGCCTTGGATGACATATATGTTTTGTATGGGTCTAAATGATAATTTTTCATGTGAAGAGTTTGACGGTATGTTGTATGATTATTCGTCTAACGGCTTTTGAAAAAATTTTATGAGAACAACTACAAGTCTTGTCGCCTCTGTGACGTCACCTCAACACATTCCCTCCACTTCTCGACTGACAGTGCTAATGCTAATGCTAATGGCTGGCGTGGACAACGCCAACAATCTCCCCACTCGAGAAATTGAAACTCTCCACATGTCCACTTGTGTAGTGGTTTTCGCCACGCTGAAGACTTTTGTCTTGTCATTGAAAGAAGGCGGTAAAGTGCATTAAAGACACAGCCATGTTTCTGAGCTAAGCGGTGCGAGTGGTGGTGACGTATATCATAAGTGTCAAGAGCAGCGAAGAGCTGTAGTCTACAAAAGCGCTCTGCACAAAACCTGACCGTATCCAGCTTCTACACGCCAAATTGTTCCATTCTTTGCACGAAAAAATACCATCTAAATCCATACAAAACATATTTGTAATCGAAGGCATTTTATGACTGGGACCAGAAAATAATACATTTCTTTCCATTGACTACCGTTGTAATTTTTCGAGCCGAGAGGTCCCATATCCCGGAAGTAAGACACTTCCGCTTAACAGCTCTATTGAGTTCTGAAAGCCAGATTGCTGTAAACCTATATTGTTAAATCAAAAACAAAAAACAACAAGCAAGCTCTCTCTCTGTCTCTCTCTCGGAAAAAAACGTAGGGGGACGAGTCGAACCTTTGCCGATTCAAACTACTACTTCTGTTCAACTTCAACATAAAAGACAGCACTCACTATTCTGTAGGACTACAGCATAGCTGATGGCAACTCCATAAACTTGATCTTAATAGGCTAGATACCAGTAGGCTAGCATATGTCCCATGGACTTCATCCAACCTCATCATTAACTAAACCCCAAAATAGTTTCTGACTCACCAATCTGACTCCCTGGCTGTAGAAAGAAGCAAGCCGATAGTAATCCAGATTGACTGACAGCACAGCTAGCTAGCAGATCCTTCCTTTCATGTAGGCTACCTGTCCGTTTGAAACGCTCGAACATTGTTTGTCCCTGTTGCTGCTGTAAACCGTCCAAGGCTGGCGCAGGCCTTCATCTTGCTATTCATTCTGTTCCTTTTAAAATTATAATCCAACTTGTTAAAATTCCTCCAGTCTGAAATATCTGCGGGCACGGACGGCAGCTGCAATGTTGACTTTAAAATCCGCGGGGGTAACATGAAGGAGCGTAGCCGGCATAATGACGTTGGCCTAAACTGCGTAAATGTTATTTATTTGCGTAGGCCTACATGCAAAAGAATACAGATCGTTATATATTTTTTTGCTTGCCGTCTACAATGAATAGGCAGCAAAAGCACTGCTTATTTTGATGTAGTCTAATTAGCCTAGGCTAGGCTACAGCCACCTTTCTCATCAAAACGTCTACACTTTTTTAAAGTAATCGCAGATTACGTACAAATCACAAAAATTAACAGTAATAGGCTAGTACAAATAGAAGTTTATTACACAAAATAATTATATTTATTATTTATTTCTATTTTTTGCTGGAACTGTCTGTGTAGGCAGGGTACTGCACGTCACTGATTGCCAGGGCCGCTGCTAAGCTTTTGGGTGCCCTAAACTCAAATTGCCAGTGAAAGCACCCCCCCCCCCCCAAAAAAAAAAAAAAAACACCAAGGAAACGTTTTGCCCTTGCAAGATCTCTGCGACTGCTTTTTGGCACATTTGCTGTAGTGATGAGTTTTTGAGAACAGCATTTACTAACAGAAAGAACATCTTAACGTGTGAAAAAAGTTGCAGAGTATCCTACTAACTACCTTTGCAGGAGAGACTGCGCTCTGTGGACGTGATTGACAGGGGACCACAGAAAAACTGTTGATGAGTGAATTTGGAGGCGGGCTATCGCAGTGCCCACCTAATCAGAAGCTCGGAATGGTACTGGTATAGTAAATAGCCATATTTTAATTGGCTGAAAAAGAAAAAATTAATTTTCTTCACTTTTGATTGGGTGGGCAGGCCCACTCTTGCCCCTTGGCTGCTGGGGGCCCCGGTTGCCATTATGAATCGCCATTCAAAAACAGCTTGATGAAGCTGGGTAGGCTATAATTGGGGGAAACATCTAATTTGCCCGAAATGAGTGATAGGTTACACAATTAAGAAAACACAACGATGGGCCTTTGTTTTTTTTGGGGGGGGGGGGGGGGGGGGCAGGTAATCTTTTTTAGATTGAAATTGTGACCATCAAGGTTTACTGTAAGTCAATGTGTCACTTTTTGAGCTCCATAGACACTGGGATGTCGATTTTTATTCTTGTCTGTACTGCAAAACCTCATAAACGGCTGTGGCCATTAGATTTAAATGCATGAAAGTCATAGTCAACCTATGCTTTGTTCATTTCCAGAAATCATTCAAAGAAATGAAGTCATTACAGACCTTACATTTTAAATGGTACAAGTTCAACAGGCTTCATAAACGCAGTCTTCACAGCATGAGCCCGGGAATGAAAATGCTGTGTGATTCAACAGCACGTCAAACTGAAAATCAAACTAGGGAAAGCATAAAAGCAACAATTGTTCACTGTTGACCTTGTGTGGGAAGCCATGGTTATTTGACATTGTGTCGGGAAATGAGTTCTCAGAAAATATACTTGTTTTCTGAAAACTCATGGAAACTCAAGGAAATTACTTATTTTCTTTTCTTTTTTTTCACTCTGTTCAGATGTAGACGTATTGCACAGCAGTAACACGGCACAGTAATGTGTTGATGTTCTACAGTAACAAGTTGTGTGGGATTGAAAAGGTAAAGTTTGCAACTATATTACAATTTCTAATTCTAGTATTGCTCTGTTAACAAGGTGGGGAGTTGGATTGTTTGATGTCTTACTAGGAATAATATTTAAAAAGAAATATGTATTCTGTTTGTTTGAGGAAAGACTGCTACGGGAGTTAATAGCTTGACGCGTGGGTAACTCCAAAGTTGTCTTATTTGTGTCCAGTTAGCTGCCACTTAGTCACCATTAGCGTAGCCTACATTCGCTTTGAATGCCTTCAATTGAGGACACTGGGGCTAAGTTACAGTTAGCTCTTTTAAAGAACGCAGTCCGAAACATGCACCAATCACCATCCACCAATCAGCCGCTTTGAGTGACAGTGTGCTCCTCTTGATCCTTTGACCTGTTATGAAACAAGGTCTGACACGAGAAAGCACATCTACAATGTCGCAACAGTCCAGCCTGTGTGTGTGTATATATGTGAGATAGAGAGTTTGTGAGAGCGAGAGAGAGGATGAGTCACACTTGATGTTTGCACTGTGCACACAAATGAACACGGGATTGATCAAATCGTGAAATGGTGCCAGCTGTGTGTATTTGTACACGCAGTAGTCAAAACTGCATGGGTTGAATCATAGAGAAGAAAAGGTGGATAGCAGATTAAAAGAGGCCAGACCTCTGTGGAATGGAGGGATGATTGGGGGACGATTTACCTTTGAGAGTAATGTTTGTGCCCCTTTATAAGTGGTATGACTGAATCAGGCCTTTCTCCCTCTCTGGATGTGTGACATTTGTCTGTTCACATCCTTGACACAGTTAGGTGCCTGTCACTGCATACTGCAAATTCCAACAGTTGACACTGTCAGTGGCGCGCACAGACAGACACGTACGCACGCACACACACACACACGCCTCTACCTGCCCATTTCACTGAAACTGCTGGGTCAATGGCCATTAATGTCCTCTGCTTGGTCTCTGCAGAGAACCAAATGTGAAAATGAGGAGATGAGGACGGAAATAGATGTGGCACAAACATCCCTCAGTTCCTTACCTTGGACTGTTTTGACTAATGAGCCAGAACAGCAGAGGGGTTAATTCCCAAAGGGTGCACAGGGTAACAGCAATGCCCCCTTCTCCTTCGCCCTATTTCATTGTGTGTGCTTGTGTCAGTATATTTCACACTGTATGTGTGGTTGACATAAAAGGCTCATACCAAGGTTGAGCATGGCTAGCTTTCTCAATGTGGCTCTCAATACAAACCTCTTTACAGATAGCTGAAGTGGGTTTGGGTCCAGCACACCGTCTCTCATTAATGACCCTCATAATTGTGGGGAGATGGAAACTGGAAAGACCAATCCTCCAATTAATTTGAGAGAAGGTAAAACTGGTGGCCGAAAGCTTCGAGGAACGAGCTAGTGACCACAGGGGAATTTGGTTTTATCGACAGGCAGACAGAATTCTTGCTCAGTAAACACATATCCTGGACAAATATGGGTTAAAAATAAAAAATGGACAATGATGCACATGTTACAGCAGCCCTACGCGTTTAAACCTATTATTTACTATCTATGGTTTGAACAGGAAGGACAACAAGAATATTACTGTGACCTTCATTCAGGATAAACTGAGTGGTGTGGCTATGTACATGTACAAAAACAAAAAACAATGGAAGTGTCTCATATTTTAGGTCAGAGTAAAGTTATTCTATGGGTATTGGACATGAGTGTTTGACTTTGTGGTCACATGTGTGAGCAAGTTAATATGACCACCTAGGTATCCCTAAACATGAAATGACCTCTCTCCCCTTGAAAATAAAATGTAGCGCACACATTCGAAAGCTTCATTATCTATCCAAAATTGTTCTGTTGTATTGGAGCAATTGTTTTGAAGACCCCCTGCTTGATCCATGTTTGTTTGGTTTCAACCACAGTTGTGACAAATTCACAATATCGGGATTAACACAAAGCGGTTATCTTGTAACAAAAGGGGTCTCACCTTCCTTCCCGGTAAAAGAGACGACAGGTTTGGTTGAGTTAAATCTACAAGACTAAACTGTGTTAGTAGTTAAAATGGTGTGCCAAAGATACTTCAGATAAACAGTCCTCTGTGCCTTTTCACCACAAGATGGCTGCTGTGACCATTTTTCTGCTGCCACCTACTGTACAGTAAAATGTGTCTGGTCAATTTTAGCCATAAGTTTTGTGAATAATTTGTGAATTTCCTAGAATCAAATAGTATAGGCTTCAGTAAGTAGCATTTAAATCGTCACCACGTTTAATTGGCCTTGTTGTCCCTCATACTGTCCTCATTGTTGACGGTATGTTTTCTAGAACCAAAACTAATTAAATCAGGGTGCTAAAGACAGGACTCTTATTGACACCAATTTCCACCACGGCATTGACATGACAAGGATATAATCTTAATGCTAGTCATTCAGCACACATTCACCCCACCCGCCCCCTCAGACGTGGCACTTCCCAGATTCCAAGTAGAAATCACTTTGAAGTTCCACATGAGTGGAAAAGTGCTGAACTATTTACACTTTAGTATAGTCACTTCTTTCAACAAAAGGAATTTCCGACAGAATTCCTTCTCGTGGGAGCAAATTAGAACTTTTGCTGCCACTTCCTTTGTTTGGATTCGTTTGAAGAATTTTTTTATTCTAATCTGATTTTTCCCAAAGCGCAGACTGATAGCCATCACCAAGCTCGGTACATTCTCCCTTCATGTGGGGCGCAGGGAAGGACTTGAGGATGAAGATTGACCCCTTTAATTCCCTCCATAATTCGCTACATAAAGTAGCCTGACATTTATCTGTGTCGTGTTTTAACACTTCCTAAGTCTCTCACAAAAACACATTTGCTCACACACCCCATTCTGTTAACAGCTCCAATCAGAAGAAGGCCAATGTCCCGTCATTGACAAATTCAAATTCTTGGCCGGTCGCCCAATCTTGTTATGTGGAGCCCAAAACTTCCTCCCTGTGGGGATCTACAACTGTTGAGAATAGCTTTCTGGAAGAGTAAATAGGAGACATAGTGTAATGATTTCATTAGAACTTCCTTTTATCTGGCCCTCTTGAGTGAGAAGGTCAGAGGTCAGTGTTGAGATAGGGGGTAGGGAGTCGGTGTCAGAGAGAGGAAATGGCTCTCCAGTTTGAGGAGGGGTAAACACTTCGCATATTGCCAAAAGGTTGGTCAACTTTCCACCGGGTTGGGTCTGATGGTCTGAATGAAACCAACCTAGGAATATTTAACATGACAAAGAACCCAGAGAAGACACACCTTCCTTTGTAAGGGGTCACAATTAAAAAGGTGTTTCTATGGTAGCTAGAGTATTTCCGAATTTTATTTAACACTCAGTGATTTACGCATTTAGACTTTATATAGTATCTATGATTTAGACATGATAGTATATTTGTGTTGTCCATCCCTCTGGACCTTTTTTTTTTTCATTCTTCCGTCTTCCCCATATAGAATATCTGCAATTGTCAACAAAGGTAGTACGTTATTTCATAGATTATATACCTGTAGTTGCTTATTTTAGGATGGCATTTTCAGAAGCTGAGACATTCAAAATCAATCAATAATCTATTCCCAAAAAAATTAGTATTCGTCATATGTAGCATAGTTTGCCTTCCTGTAAACATTTCTTCTCTTTGCATGTTCAGTTGCTCTAATCGTGATTAATTTAAACTATTTAGGGTATGCTAACAAGTATTTACATACTGTACTGGGCCTATATTAAATCCGTTATGAACCCATTTCACAGTTGCATAGATCAGAAACTTAGAGACCTGTAAAATGAAGTGTTAGTGTAGCAGACTGAGCAGCGAATGTTTGAAAGAATTAACTATTGTTTCGAATGACCAGATGGACAATAAGTGAGACAAGCGAATCCCTGGACCTGTATAAAGCACTGCGCGTCACAAGCCGATCGATGTGCAGCCGACAGGAGCATCAATTTATCAGCCAGCAGAGACCCTGTCTGATTCTGTACCCTGCATACACACACAGCGCTATTTCAGGTGTAATTGCTGACTGTCACACTTAGCAGTTGGAGCACAGGGTGAGCTCCTCAGATTGACAGATACTGAATCCAGGCAGCAAACAGTGCACATGTGCCCTAGCAGCAAATAAAGAAAGTGAAGGCAGTGTGTCAACCAGCCTAAAGCAACAACTATGGCCATTTCTCAGCGCTATCGGCCTCTGAATCTGACAGGCAGAGATTGAAAGAATCAAGATAACTGCACCCCAAGTCAATTCCCCGTTGTAGATTTTTTTTGGTGCGCCCTTTCAAGAAACAAATGTTTCTCCATTAAAACCTCTTATCAGATGTAAATTAACTCCATATAGTATACGATATATAAACATTTCTTTGAACAATTGAAGGTTTTCAATACTGTCCAGTGGCCACAGCAGTAACCACCAGGGTTGTAAACCGGTACTGCCATAAAAGATACTTATGGTGCGACAATGGTGAATAGGGTCACTTGTTTAACTTGTAGAAATCAGGAAGTCTTAAACATGCATTATAGTTATGTTATAGACATATCCTTCTGTAGTAACCTTCAGAATAGTAAAAGAGGGTTACGGAAAGTTTAGTTGCTTTAGAAATTAGGATTTTTGATTCAGGGTATTAAAAATTAATGTTTGGATAATGGCTGTTAAGATAGGAGAAATATACAGATACAAACAGACAGGGTTTAGTGAAATAAACAGCTATATGTACATTTTGGACCCTTTATTTGTACTAGTATGAAAGACAACATGTTATGGAAGACAAATATCTAAATCTGCAATGCAGTGCAGCAGGCCCCTCAATTAAACAAGCGGCACATTATATGATCTAAAAAGAGGGCCACCAATCAAAACCTCTTCCTCTGGATGAACTCTGTATCTGGTCTAAAGCTTTGTTGGACAACAGTGACACTATGTGGTAGCTTTAAATATTACCATTTCAGACTCCGGAACACTAGAAACATTTGAGATTTGCAGGTAAGTGTCAGCAGTATGTTTTTACATTGCAGACTATTTTTAGTCTGAGTGATGTTACAATCAAGGAACACTTCAGTTATTTCCCCACTCAACTTTTTAAATTTTTAAATCAAATAGGCCTATTGCAAGCTATTTCAGTAGCCAACAAATACCGATTCTCTTGTTCAGGTAATGTTGCCATAAGTGACATATTTCATCTGTGTTTGTATTATTTATATTAACACAACAGTGATCAATTATAGGCGTCCTCATTTTTTAAATGTGCCACTCTTTATTACCTTTATTCTCTGTATCCATTTGTCAGGACCAGACAAAGCACTGTGGATTACCTTTCCCCAGGGTTCAAATTTCCATACTTTTCCAGACTCAAATTTTCAGTATTCTCGTTTTATTTTTCAGTCTATAGTTGACATCCGAATACAAATAGCTTGATGCTTTTTATAATAATTAATGGTTCTGAAGCCTACCCTTAGAGAACTTACATCGACCTTTGACAAACTCTTTGCCCAAACTCAAAAGCAAGTAAAACTAAAGGTCAATTTATTGAAGATCCCTTGCCACTTCTGATAAGTGTTGCTCAAAAGACTCACCAAACGCCATTTATCAATGCAAAATGGCAAACTGTTTCAGATGCATGGACACAAACACATTTATAGTGTAATGAAAAATAAGTCGACATCCACAGTAGGAAAAAAAAAAATAGTAATATAGCCTACCACCTGACGTAGGCCCGCATTCTTTTTGCTTGAATTAACATCACTTGATCATGTAATAATTGTGTTGGCCTATGAGGCATTCTGGGGGGGGGGGGGTCCTCCCCCAGTATAAGTTATTTCCTGTAATCTGGTGTCCTATATAAATAAATAAATATTTATATATAAATAAATATTTATATATAAATAGGTGGGACTTGTCTGTCAGCTGTGGACATCAACCTAAACCAGACATGATGTGTCATTCATTATACACCAGCCTCCAGCCAGCTTGTTTGGTTTCCTATCATCCGATCGGTATAGCGTTAACCGACTTGTCTGATTAGTATTTTTGGAGAGTTGGGGAAATAGTCTGGAAACACAATTATTTTCCATACTTATCCAAAAACTGGAAATTACTAAAATTAAATTACATACTGTGTAGGAACCCTGTTTTCCACCAAAGGCACCTAAATTCATGCACATTGTTGATGTATGCTTAGCTTTTCTAACAGCACCTTAAAGATGCAGTCCATTTTTACATATTTGGGAAATAATTATTAATTAAAATGTTTTAATATAAATGACAAGTTTCTAATAATTTTGGGTAAATTTGTGATTAGTCTCGCAAAGCCAGACCAAACTACAGCAAGTAGTATGGTCTGGAAGCACTCCGTTTAGAGCAGTCTATTCGGGGGGGAAACTGGGCTGGCCTGTTTTTATTTATTTAAACCAATCACAATCATCTACGGCGGGGCTAACCCCGGGAAGCAGCCAATGGAGGCGTAGCGTTGTTTGCCGACGCCAGCGCTTAATAGACGCTGGCGGGAGTGGTCAAGCCAGACTAATTTGTGATTAATAATTTAGTAATGGAAAAAAATAGCTTAATCAAAAAAGCTATAGACTAATTGAAGAAAAATCAATAGCAGCCTTCCCAATTTCATTTAAACTACAGTGCAAGACCCATTCCCTCAATAAGTAGCCTACAATATATTACCATGCTCACTCCCAGTTTGACCCAAGTGGCCTCAGAAGTTACTTGTGTTAATTTAAATTACAAACTCGGTATCAGTGTTGCAACAAGTTAGTTAACAAATAAACACAAAGGGCCAATCATTTCAAGTTTAACAAATCAATTTTATTTAACAAGTTAGCCTTCAAAGTAAACTCAATAACCCACACCATTCACTTATAATTTAAATAAACTTCACTCATTTTAACATGAATGTTACAAATATATCACAAGGTGTATAAACGTCTATTAACTGGACTTTGATCTTCTTTAACAGTCGAGATAACGAATGGGCAATAAATGTCACCTTGCGTCAGTCACGTGAAGACAGACCTCCTTGGACTCGTGCTCCTCTCACAGCAGCGCAATTTGTCCTGGGCAGGTGGTGACCTGGAAAACGCTCAGACAACAGTGACTGTGGAAAGGCCCAACATCGCATCACAAAGAACCACTATTGCCACACAATACCTGCCCGGGTTTTACCTGGATTTTCACAATGCGTAGCCAGGGCCAGAGCCGAGGTGCGCGTGATTCGTTCCTCTGGGCGGGGCCACGCAGGGGGCGGCTCGGGATCGCTCCCTACTGGGCGGGCACCATCCAAGTGCGCCGCTGTGAGACAAATAAAGCCCAACCATGAATCATGCGCCATAGAAATCACATTGCACAACATCGGCTCAAATAAACACCACACTATTCACATTCAACACTTATTTAAACGTTTTTACAATGTAATTGCACACCTTTTGCATTTGTCCCTTTTGGAAAGTTACAGCTGGAGAATGGACGCCAGACCAGTTTCACACAAGGCCACGTAGACCAGTTCAATCCGGTTACCGACACAACTCATACGCTTCTTCAAAGTCCCTCTGTTGATAGGCGAGACAGCTCTCGTAACCCGAGTCGAGGGCCTGGTACACACTGCTGGGTGACAAAGATTCACCGTACAATTGTGAATTGTCGGTGACATCTGGAACCGTTTGGATTGTGGTGGTTGACATGTCTGCGTACACGTTACTCATCAGGAACTGCGTGGTGTTTTCTGGGGCCTTTGCACCCTGTGGTTGACGCTGCAGCCTTTCCTCCTCACACACCGACTCCCTCTTCTCCTTCTTGCCCAGGACTAGTCTGTCCATCCGGGCCCACCTGTGCTGCCGACGGAGGTACATTCTGATAGACGCCCTCACCTCACCGCCTCGGACTGGTCCGAAGGCCTCGTCCTCCTCCGCGGAAAAATGGAGCAGCTTCCACTGAAACTGCGACCCAGCTCTCATGGTTTTACGCCGACACTCTGCAGTTGTGTGGTTTTTACATCTGGTATCCATGCCTTCCACACACATCTCCGACCAAAAAATAACTGGAGAGAAAAAAATGTCGTTGACTTCGGCTGAGTGACTTGGCGGTTTTCTTCTTTGTGAAAGTAAACTCTTCTTATCCGTTAATACAAAAACGGGCAGGGTTAGCCTTTTGTTATTAATACTCGTAGCCTACTTATACTGGCAAAAAAAGTACAAACTAGTCCTACTATTTACTAAATAGTTTTAGCTAAATCAATACGCCCAGCTGCAAGTTCCTTCCAGTGAAATGTCTGTTGAAAACGACAGGCCCACGTCGGTTTATATAAGAAAACCACCCACAATCCTTTGCGATTCCAAGTCTAACGGTAGCACTTCCTGGCGGGGCTGCCACCTACCGGTGTGGAGTGATGCATATGAAATCAAGACATGAGGAAAAAGCTTATTATACTATCTATGGGAAAATGTAGTGAAGAAATACCTATTATTTACTATATATGACAAATACACAATTAAATAGAGACAAAATATATAGTACAAGCATGGGATTGTGAAACAGTTCGGTTGTTTTTATTATCCTTATAATATTATATCCTTATAAAACAAGTTTATTTATTATTATACTTTTTTCAAATATTTGGAAAACATGCAAACACCTGGAAAAAAAGAACACAAAAACAAAATTAAATAAATAACTAAAATGGTGTAGGCCTACTCTACACTACAGGTTTCTAAGGACTTCCAATAGTCTACTTTGTTTAAAATAAGGGCAAATGTTTAACAGAAAATAAAAAGGCAATGGAGACTGGAGAACTCTACGTATGAGCCAGATGTCAAAACAGGGGGCTATCTCTTTGTTCCAAACCTTAAGTAGGCTATATATTTTTTGTGATCACCATCCCATACTGGATCGACAGCTTTCCAATGACTTACAATCTCTCTATTCGTTATGTCCAGTCTAAAATGGCTGTTTCTGGGTTGGGATGGAGGACACACTTGTTGGCAATTCAATTTATTTTAAATCTCATGCTCCCTCCAACAATGCAACACACAAAAAGAATGTATTAGGAAGAACACATGAGAGAAAAATGTAAACAAAAAAAGACAAATAGTGCAACGGAAAACGAAACACTGAGGAATGAAAAATAAAAAGGTTCAGTAAATATTAAAGAGACAAATGCTTTCTTTATTTTGCACATATTTCCTGATGTTTACTATCCCCTTGTGTTCTAATAAAGTGAGTGTACATTTTGAAAAGCGTGTTGACCTTTTCAAAAGATAGGCACAGCCATCATACACTCAGTTGGGAGAGAGACTGCTACATAGTTGTACATCTTTTGTCTTTAGTCATTAAAATATTTATTTTTATTTACCTGAAGATTAATCAGTTGGCCTAATGCACTTATATTGCAACTATGCATGCCGAAACATTTTTGTTCTTCTAGATCTTACAGGAAAACTGTATTGATCCTATTTATTTTAGTAAAAACACTGCAGCATCTTCTTTGTTGCTGTTTTTCTTTATTGAGTAGCCAAACTCAATGATACAAAACAGTACTTAATTCCTCCAGTCACACCAGTCATCTTAGCATACAAATCAGGTAATGGGGTGAGAAAATCGCTGCCTCTGTGAAGAACATTGTAGCGATATGATATAGCCTCAGGGAAACACAGCCTACCAACTGGATCACAGGAAGGGTTTTACTGGAAAATGATACACTTTTAAAGAATGAAGTAACATGCTTATGCAGACTCCAATAATTAAATGTAGCCTACCTAGCGTACACCGAGCAGACATTTATTTTAACACCAGAGGGCAGTATTGGCATGACAAAGTGCTCATTGTGTTAGAAGTACAGACACTCTTTGGACATCTGCTTCCTTCATGCTCTCTAAAAGGGTCTGATTGTCTTTGAAATAGCGATATCCTTGGTTATGTGTCTGCAGTGTTGTTATGGGTTACAGTTTCATGATCTCATATATAATGGCTTTGGTGTTAAAAGCCTCAGAATGAGGTTGCGATAGGGTTGGCTTTCCCTCCAGTATATGCCCGGGCTTCAGTTAATTGTTGGCTCAGTCCACTAAAAAGACAATGGACCAAAAAACTAAAAACTTGAATGCCCTAAATGATGTATGCTAGAATAAAGTACATTTCGTGCTGACTCTGGACTGGAGACAATGTGTTGTCGTGGAAGATCATTTTGATTTGGTCCAGTCCACCATTGATGTTATTCTGGAACATAATAAACAGTATGTGTTATCACGGCTGTTCCTTTAGGAATAGTGAAGTTAAGTACCGTGACCGTGGCTCAGGTGGTTAAGCGGGTTGGCCAATGATCCAGGGTTGGCGGTTCGATCCCCGCTCTGCCACCTGTGTCATGGTTGTTGTGTCCTTGGGCAAGACACTTCACCCACCTTGCCTCGTGTGAATGCGTATGACTGCTGTATGTTTGAGGTGGTGGTTGGAGGGGCTGTAGGCGCTGAATGGCAGCCACGCTTCCGTCAGTCTGCCCCAGGGCAGCTGTGGCTACTATGGTAGTTTACCACCACCGGTATGACTGTGTGTGAATGAATGGAAAAAAAACCTGGAACCCTGTAAAGCATATTTGAGTGCCTTGAAAAGCGCTATATAAATCCAATCCATCAAGTAGATATTTCAAATCTAGTGTGCCTGTGCTATTTGTTTATCCAAGACAATCCAACTACTTTGAGAAACATTTCCTCCCCCACCCACCCGGGGCAGGTGGACTGGGTACCACAGAACTGAGCTGAGGGGGAATGGAGGTTCGCCACAGAAGTTGTATAGCTTATGATTTGACCCCTTCTATATGCCTTATAGGCTTCCCACCAAGTTGTGGCAGAGGTTTGGGATGTGTGAATCTAAAAATAAATATCAATTTCTTCTGCCAGAAATTGAAGAAACTTTGAGCCCTGCATACCTTTAATTTGAACTCTCAAATATAATATACTGTATATATGTCTCCATATAAAAGATAAATGTAGTTCTTTAATAAAAATGACGCATTTCTTTCCTTTACTTTACTCAAACAATATCTGTGGAAGCATCATTAGAAAAGTAGAACAATTCAAAGATGTTTAGATTGAGCACAGCGGTGTGTAACTGTTTCAAACATCATCACATCCTGTGAACCATTTGTGTGCCAAAGGGTGACAAAATTGGGTTTTGTTATATTTTTGTACTGTTTTGGCTTATTTTACCTGAGTCGTTCTGCTACTTGAGTCTGGGTGTCGTTCTATAAATTGTGAAAAATATTTGAACCCCATTGAAAAAACAAGTTGGTACCTAGTTCTTCTACATTCTTATAAAGAGGACAGGATAATTACAAACTGTTTTAAATTATCTCTTTCCATAGAGTACTCTTTGTTCACATGTCACATACTGAACATACTGTAGATCAGACCCAGGTGTCACACCATCAGGAGGTCAGAACAGTTTTTCACTGCACCACTATAGCAGCTATGAGCAGCATCATCCTGTTTGGTTTGATTATGGCCATAACCACCAAGCAAGGTCCTGATTTCTGTGTTGTTTCCCAAAAATTCAAAAAATATAATAGACCTAACAAGTTGTTCAGTCAAAGAAAGATAACAGGCACAAATAAGTTGGAAATTAATGGATGAGAATTTAGTTCAAAGTTAAGGAACTTTTTTGTAACGATTTCAGTAAATTTGCTGTATTTTTGCATTTTCTCAATAAACATTTCCAGTATGTTTGCAGTAGTGTTTTTTTCCCCCAGTAAAATATAAGTAGGAGATGAGAGCAGAATGAACTGAGACTGAAATGTTGCAACTAAATAAGCAAACTTTGCAGTTTGGAAGGTAAGGCTGGTTTGGTTATTCATGTAGAGAACCGCCTTTTTCAGTTTGAAAAAATGTGTCGATTTATTTCATTACCACCAAAAGATTTCAAAGGATTTATTAGCATGTGCAGAAATAAACAAATTCTAAGTGCAATTTTTGAAACTGTCCCTCTCTGTGGTGCAGTAAGTTAGTGCAGATATATCATATACCAGAAACTATAGCATAGAAAAGGTGCAAATTGTTTCCTCTAATAAACCTAGTGAATACCAAAGAAAACCACCGCATCCTGGACGAGCTGGGGAAGGGCAAGATTTTGTGACATGGCTGAGACTGAGGTTAGATGTTTCCCACTCGACATGGTAAAAAAGGCAGATTCTGCCTGTTTAGTTTTTTAGCCTCCTTAGCCTATAATAAAACGCTGCGTCATGATCAGATATTACCACATTGCAAGTCATGGGGCCTCTGGGGGAATTTGAGTAGTACAATTTTATTTGATTTTTTTGTGTCGGCTATTTTGGAAGACTTAAACAAGATTAACAACCAAAAAAGAAAAAATCAACAACGGAAGTAAATTATATATCTGGACTAGAAAAGTTATATTTTATGTTAAATTTGCTCATAATGTGCCTAACACCTACTTGATGTCATTATTGTGAAACTGGTCTTACATTTCTTTCTGAGATGCTTTAAAAAAAAAAGTCTTAGAAAGTCTTATTGGCCTAAAGCTGTAGGAACCCTTCCCATGCCAAATATTACAGTATTATACATTAAATAGTAATTTAAATGTTACTTATTTAAAAAAAAAATTGGATGGTTTGAAATGTTCCCTAAAAATATACTCTTTAAAGCAACATAAAGGATAGGTTTTTACAATTAATGAACTTATTTTAAAACAGTATATATGTTTAACTTTTACAAGAGGCAAAAATATGACGAAGAGAAATCATAATAAGTAGTTTGGCGAATGGAAACCTGTCACACCACATATTAACACAGATGGATAATGACATGACGTGTTCTGTGCTCAGTGGAGGGACAAACTGCCAACAATACCAAACACAACTTCCACACTCCAAACTCTCCAAACTCCTTAAAGGTGCTGCGAGGAACTTTTAAATATTTCTGAAACAGTCAAGGTTTTCCAAACAACGCAATTTTATATAGTTTTTCGTAATGCCTTTGTCATGGGTATGCTCACCCAGGAACTACTGCTGGCGTAGTAAAAACACTACCACTTTTTTCCAAAGGGGGTGCAAGAATGAACACAATCTGAAAGTTCCTCTGAGCTCTTTTAAGGTTCAGCTGGTTTAGCTTGTTCAGCTGCATTGGTAGTTTAAGAACATGTCTGCAAATAGTTCCTCTCTTAAATGTTGAGTCAATGATTCTGGAGAATGCTTGTTGTCAAAATCTCTTTAGTCAAAACCAGTGACTCACCCTCCACAAATTTAAAACAACTTAAAAATGTGTGCACCTTATTATGTGCTTGGCTATAAAGCAGTGGTGTGCATCTGACATGTGCATCTACAACAACAACAATGTTTGAACCCTGTTAGTTGCCTCATGCTCCTTTTGAAACTTTGCCTATATGGCCGGATTGCCCCTTTAATGTATTTCATTAACAAATGCTTTAGGGAAATTGATGAGGATATTTTTTAATTTAAACGCTGTGGAAGATAACCTTATCCTATCCATTATCAAGATCCTCTTTATTATACAAATTAGCACACATTTAAAAAAAAAAACCCTGCCTGAGAGCTGTGAAAATAATCCAGCTTCTTTTTTTTAAAAGAGCTTCAAGTCATGCTGCCTATTATATAAACAATTTGGGTTCTTTTGAATAAGTAAATTCAAGGAACCCTTGTTGTATGGCTCTTTTTCTTTCTGGTAGTTGAGTCTCTCAACAGTGTCATTGAAAAAGGGAGGTGATCTTTAACAAGGTGCCTTTTGGGCCGGCACTCAGCTGCGTGTGAGTGATATTCACAGAGCTGGGCACAGTTCAAGTTTCCTCCGCAGTGCAGTGGCTCTGTGGAGAGACGACGAGGGAGAGAGGGAAGGACAGACGAGTTGAAAGAGAGAGAGAGAGAGAGAGAGAGAGAGAGAGAGAGAGAGAGAGAGAGAGAGAGAGAGAGAAAGTATGCTTGGCTACAACGCCCAACTAACTGCACACTTCTCAGGACACATATCTCAGTGCACATGCAAAACCACCAGCAGCTTTATCAAGCACACCTTTGTATTAATCGATGTGACCTTGCGCTTGTGTTTGAGATAGGGGGCAAGTTGCAACAACAAAAATGCAATCGCACCAGACAATACAAATGCCAAGAAATACTGTATAATCTTAATTTATTTTCATCGCGGCCCGGCTAAAAATCTTACTCTCTTTGCCTGAGGGGGTGGAT
Source organism: Hyperoplus lanceolatus (assembly GCA_026929865.2). Lineage (NCBI taxonomy): Eukaryota > Metazoa > Chordata > Actinopteri > Uranoscopiformes > Ammodytidae > Hyperoplus > Hyperoplus lanceolatus. Next base: position 14,968,432 of record CM049416.1, read on the forward strand.
ACAGCCATCCGGTTTATGTACAGACAGGAAAAGGTCATCTGAATATCAAAATGAAAGATTTATAAGCAAGCAACTGACCAAATGATTTGTGTCAACTCTCTTCCAAACCGGCGTAAAACCGGCGTAAAATCAGTGACAGAGATCGATCAATGGTAAGCTGTTGTGTAGAAATGTCGGTGCGGAGGAAGAACTAAAACAAGCTTTATCATCACGGCTCATAAACTAAAGATTTAATTTAATGATTGTGATTAAAAAGGTTGGATGAACAATAGTTACATGAATTTTAATGCTCTGGCAGTATCTGATTGGCATTGGCCCCTGTACATTAAGGTAAACCTATGACCAGTTTGCACAGAATAAACAGAGAGGACAGGATACACACTCTGGAAGCCAAAGGAAGTGATGACATGACACAGAGTAGCCTGATGATGAGTCCTAATGGCTCATTCAGTATTATATGGTGAAAGGCTTTTCATTTTTTATTTATTTTTATTTTTAGTACATTTTTCTTTTTGTGCCCTTGCAAGGGTGGAAGTTTTACTTTGTAAAGCTTCGAAAATGAAATTTTGAAAGTAAAATATGAAGACATTATCTTTGGTTTAATGAAATAACAACGTTTTATGACAATTGTATAGACGGGATGCCTGAGAGATAATCATTGAATGGTTAATCTTGATTCAGTATTATATTTTTATTTAATATCCTGTATATCCAATATCCAAAAATGGCCTATTCTCCGGGGGCTGGCACCTGTTGCTATGCCAACAGAACGATCGGCACAGTAAAAATATCTCCATCCTTCAGTGTAGAAGCGGGGGGATATCATCAGCACTTCACAATCTATTCCTCCACCTCACACACATGGACATGGACGTGTGGGTGTGAACTGTATGTGTGCTCAGTGCATGTTTGAATCCCCCTACTTCCTACGCCCACTGGCCACCTGCTGCACCCAATGCATGCTGGGATCTCTCAAACCAGACGGATTGAACAGATGATCAGCTCAGACGGTGCGTTTTTGTGTGCCAAAATGGGCTTAAAATATGGATCATCTAAATTCCATAAATACACATTCTTCATGATAAAACATTGTTGTTCAGGGTAGATAATAACAGCATCCTATAGGCTATATTCTGTTTCTGTGTAGGTAGCTCGGTGCAAACTCAAATGAGGTGCCTTTGTGTGTGTGTGTGTATGTGCGTGTGTGTGTGTCTGTGTATTGTGTAGTAGGGCGATGCAGTATATGTGTGTTTTGCTGGAGACAAATTCAGTCTCTCTTAGTGCTCACCTCCCCGTGCTGTGACCCTGGCTCTAGCGGGATGTGTCTAATGAGAGCTATAAATATCCTGGAACAGACCTGGCCGGCGCTCACAAGACTGCAAACTCTGCACTCTCACCCCCCCCCCCCCCCCACACACACACACACACACACATGCACTTTTTTCCCATTTGGCAAGACAGAGAAAGGGAGCAAGAGAGAAAGGGAGAGAGAGAGAGAAATACATTATGAACAAAGCTCTTCCGCTCAATCAGACGCAGACCCTTTGCCCACTCTCCCACCTACCCGTCTTTACACCCACTTGCATTTATTCTCCAAACTCGGCCAGCCTGCCTTCCAGTTCCAACTCTCAAGTCATGGCTGCTTGGGTTGAAGTCAAAATTCCCCCAGTCAAAACCTCTGATGACATCAACAACAGTCATTTTAGAGAGGGGTAGTAAGGCAGATCGGTGCACGGTGAGGAACAGAAACGGATAAACAATGGCCCTGAATGAATAGATAAATCAAGCAATGCAAAATTGGCCACAGGCTTGTTACGTGCACCCACATCTACAAACACACACATAGGCCTACACACTCTTCCAAAGATTATCTACAATTATAATTAAGGGGTTTTGTAGGCTGTTCTTTTTGTTTAGGTTATGAAAAGTTGAAAGGCAAGTTACCTCAACATATATAACAATGAATAATTTAACAGCAACACACACTTATATCTTCAAAATGTATATTTATAGTTGAAGTATTACTGAATTACTAAGCAATGCCTTTACACATCTCACTCAATACTTCTCAATACGTTCTTATAATGCAAAAATTATGTAGACCATTAAAAACTCCTGATAAAAATTCAGTATCTATTAACCTAGTTATTGTGTTAGGTCTGAACTGTGTTAAAGGGGCATCGGTTGGCATTTCTGGGAAAGGCATACACAATATAACCATTTGACCCAAAATTCCTGAGGGCAAGTGTGCACATTGTCACTAATATTACAAATTTCCTGTTAATTCAATACATTTGTATGGCCCCGAGTTTAAATAAATAGTTTTTTGCCGAATGTTAGTTGAGAAGATTGATACAAGTCTCATATCTTGAGGGTTAAGCAGCAGTTACTTTATTCTCTTGTGAAATGTTACTTAAATGCCTTAGAAAGCAAAGTGCAGTGAAAAGCAAGGTTAAGTAGCGGTATACTGGCTACAATATCAGCTGACATCTAAGCAACTGGCGATTATGCTGTGGTCGGTTCAAATGCAGGGAAAATGTCATGACATGGAAACTTGTGGTTTAAAAATTATCCAGTAGCATCACACCAGTAACCCTGACTGAGTGGAACCATCAGGGTACCAACCCTATTTAACAGGCTTTTGCTATAAAATTAATAAGCATTAAAAATAAATTATTTCTTTAAACAGAGGTTTAATGCTAGCATAAGTACACTAGCTATCCACAGCTGCTTTAATCAACTATAGCTACAGTACGCTAACAATCAACAAAGTGAGTTTTAACTAGCATCAATGGAGACTTCCTCAATGCAAATTCTGACAATTTACCTAAATCACTTGGGATAGCTTTGCTTTACATCCAGGACGACGTAGAGTGCTGGACATTGATTTGCCAGTAAAGATCTAAGTGGGATAGGGGCGCTGGTGGTGTAGGGGTTAGAGTGCTGCCTATAGAGCTGATAAGCGGAAGTGGCCTACTTCCGGGACATGGGACCTCTCCGCTCGAAAAATTGGTAGTCAATGGAAAGAAATGTATTATTTTCTGGTCCCAGTCATTAAATGCCTTCGATTACACATTTGTTTTGTGTGGGTCTAGATGGTATTTTTTCGTGCAAAGAATGAAACAATTTAGCGAGTAGAAGTTGGATACGGTCAGGTTTTGTGCAGAGCGCTTTTGTGGACTACAGCTCTTCGCTGCTCTTGACGCTTATGATATACGTCACCACCACTCACACCCGCTTAGCTCAGAAACATGGCTGTGTCTTTAATGCACTTTACCGCCTTCTTTCAAGGACCATTTATAATACCTCCATGCAGAAGACGTAGCATTAGCACTGTCAGTCGAGAAGTGGAGGGAATGTGTATTGAGGTGACGTCACAGAGGCGACAAGACTTGTAGTTTGTCTCATTACATTTTGTCAAAAGCCGTTAGACGAATAATCATACAACATACCGTCAAACTCTTCACATGAAAAATTATCATTCAGACCCATACAAAACATATATGTAATCCAAGGCATTTAATGACTGGGACCAGAAAATAATAGATTACTTTCCATTGACTCCCATTCATTTTTTTTCAGCCGAGAGGTCCCATGCCCCGGAATTCCGCCCCTTCCGCTTATCAGCTCTATAGAGGCTCAGTCCTTCCGAAGCAGCTGACCATCTCGAAACGGGTCTGTGGTCGTTCTCTGCATGTCATTCCCATTTCACCTCTATCTCTCCAAACTATATAATAAACCATAAACAATGCCAAATAATAATCTTAAAAATAAAAAAGATCTAAGTAGGATGGCCTTGTCATCTTCCTTACAGCTATAATGTAGTTGACCACATTGATTATTTTTTCTTTCTGTCCTAAGCAAGGTCATACTGAGCTTCAATTTTCACTGCCTATGTTTAGTATTTGCCCTTTTTCTTGCACCAAGCCCATATAGAGTCAGTTCTGGTGCAAACTGATTTTCATTGGTCACAAAGAGGAGTCCTTGATTGGTCCACAAGGAAATCTCACTTTGTTGTCTCTCTCTTGCCCACTGTCTCTTTCTTGCTGAGGTAATGATAAAAGCACAAACCGTCTAGACATTTTGAGTCACAAGATGAACTTTGGACTTTCTTAGAGACAGTGCCCAACTGAGGAACAGAAAGTGTTAAGGAACCAAAGGGAAGAATAAAAATAGCAAGTGGTGAGTTAACTCTTGCCATAATATAATTATTTCAAATGAATGGTTGTTGTTGGAACTGCAGATTTGAGTGATACTCATCTATATGTGTCACTTTGAGAGATCTTCTACACTTTGCACATAGTCATTTACTCCATTGGTAATATAATATATAGATACGGATTATGGCTTCAACTAATTTATTTGTGCAGTTTCCACTGGCATATGTTCCCTTACACCCCTCATGTTTTGAATTATTACCCAGGAATCACAAATTGTTGAATCGGCTAATCATCCTGTACATCTCATCTCCTTCTAGTGAATTGAAATGGACCTCCTGGGCCATCTCCAAATGACCCTCCATTCTTTGGAAAACATCCCAGAGGCCTTATGCTTCCCCCACTGTTGGGTGTGTGATACATTATGGATTGGAGGGAGGGGGAAATGGCACGCAACCAAGGAAAGAACTAGATGCAAAGAGCGACAGATGATAGCTCTCTTCTTCCCTTCCATTTGAATGTTTAAGTTTTTTTCAAGCAGAAACAACATTGTGTTTCAACAGGAAACCCCTCATTTGTCATGTGGAGACACAGAAGACGCTGTACTGCGATGCGCCAGTTAATAAACAAACGCTGGAAGAAGACAAGGATACTGAAGCGAGTCTCTCATTGATGGCCTGTCAACTCACTGATTCATGCCTTTATGGGATATCATGTTTAACCAGCTCACAGTCACTGTAGGGCAGCTCTTAAAACGATTTGGATATAAGAAAGAAAGCTCTCTGAAAGGCACACAACCAAATGCTCACCATCCCATATGCTCACCCTCCTTCACTTAACTTTCTCCAACCTTTCCAGACTGTCCTTCCTTCCGGTCCTGCGTGAAGGAAAATAATCATGTGTAGCTTTGGGAAAATGTCTTTATTTGGAAATACCAACATGTAAGCACAGTGAGCAATAACAGAGCAATTACCACTGAGGTGAGGACATAGTGGGTTGTGCACAAGGCAGTTTGAGATTCTGGGTTTGTAAATCCGCATTTAAAAAACATTTAAACTTTACACATTTTAAACTGAAAACATAAGAAGCTAATAAAATAGTTGTACAGCCATCTTTTGACGCCTTTGACTCACTGTTCACTAATTGAAACATTCCTGCACAGTGCTCACCTCCCACCAGTCTCCCTTATTATTCCTCTATAATGTCAACAAGGAGGGGATTAATAGTGATGGGCCAATCGCGTAGCTTTTAGGAGTGCAGCCCCGTACCCTAATAGGCCCAGGGGGCCTGCGACTGGATGTAATGAGAGCTGACATTGGGCACTAGTGGGGAAAGATGTTTGCATTATCATGTCCCTACGGCCTCTCTTAGGGTGTGTGTCTCTCCCCTCAGCCTTGTCTCCCTGTGCATTTCCATGCTGCCAGAAAGCTTGGGCAAGGACTCTGCGTACACGCCTGTTTAGCGAAAGTACTGCCCCATGTAAGCAGAGAAAATTAAATATGAATAAAGGCGCATGTAAAATGGAAAGACAGGAAAAGTCATAACAAAGCATCCTTTCATTTTGCTGTTAAAAAAAATGGATTGGGCCAAAAGAGGAAGTAGCAAAATAAAACGGCAACATGTGCAATCTGTACATGCTATACAGGTAGCAATAATATACTAAATGTTTTGAGTGATTGTTGAGTTGATTGCAGACTTCCAGTTGTTGTTTTGTGTCGTATTGCATTAGAATAGTAAGCTGTAAACATCAGCTACACTGAAATGTATTTCAGAGCTGCACTTCAGTAGGGACCTAATAAAACAAGAAAACCTACTTTAAAGGTGCTCTGGACAATTTTCAGTTTGTGTTCATTCTTGCACTCCCTTTGGACAAAAGAGGAAGTTTGTTTACCTTGTAGCTATTAATCAGTTCCAAAGGCATGTAAAAGCTTGTTTTGCTGGTGGGCTCAATGATCCACCGTGTACCAGTGTTTTCTTTTTAGAAAAAACAGATGGATCAGAGCAAAGATAAGGGATTTGTAAATGCCTAGTAATGGGATATTCTAGGGAAGATGAGTAGGCCTACTCTCAAAACAAATTACATTTGGCATGGAAACAAATGGAACAGGACTGTAGAAGCAAATGACTGCTTCTGAAGTCGAAATTGAATATACATGGGTGGATGATACGTTTTCACATATTGTCAGTATTAGAAAATAGAGTTTATTTATTTTGAAAATGTAACAAACATCCGACTAAGGCTAGCAGATATGTAGCAGCTGATCTGATCTTTTATTCCAAACAATGGCTCAAGGGGGTAAATGTTCTAAACACTCTCCTTAATGTCACTGCTGAAAGTTGATTTTGGCAATCACAGCCTCAAGTGTTTAAGTATTTGCAGACCTGATGACCACCATCTGTATTAGACTTCTCTCGTCTGAATCGTAGATAGCATATAATATATGTGGTCTGAATGCATTCCTGCTCCTATACGCCATAGAGCAAAATAGCTTAGCTGCTACATATTTCTGGCTTGAATACAAGCATTATTAACAGGAGATGAGAGGTTCAGCACAGGACAAACATATTAGAGCATTGTGTCTGCTGTGTCGCCTCAATGCTCCCAGCTCACTTAAACCTATTGCACAATGAAAACCGGCTTTTGCCAAGATCTACAATCAAGGCTGCCAAAAGATTCTTGCGCTTCCTAACATGTAGATTTCTCAAAACATGCCCAAGACGATAGCAACTATTTGGAATCATATTCACGGTGGGAAAAGTGTTACAAATGTTCAAAATCTATACATTTTTCAATAATCTTCTTGATTTCAGTGTCATAATATTTCAAAGAAATCCTGTGGTAATCTTAATCCCAGTTTATTTTTGACAAATTGTGATGACAAATGTTCGTCTTTTTAACCAGCAATGTCCTGAAAATAACTAGCAGCACGTTAGTTAAACTAATACTTGTTCAATTCATCCTGCATTACCGCGCATCTTAATCTTAATTAATCTAAAAAAGGAAGATTAATGGGTAAAAAATAAAAAACTCTCAAATCTTTGTGAGGACACTTATTGAAATAATGCATTCCCTAGCCCCTTACCTTAACCATCAAAAATAAAGTGACTAAACGTAATTCTACATTTGAAACCAAGTCCTAACCCTCAAACAGCCCTTCAAAGTAGTGAAGACCAGGCAAAAGGTCCTCACTTTGTGAAAATGTCCTCACTCCTATGGTTAAAAACTCAAATTGCTCTCTTTCTCTCTCTCACACACTCACACACACATGCACACACACACAGGCACACACACACACACACACACACACACACACACACACACACACACACACACACACACACACACACACACACACACACACACACACACACTCACAAATCCATAATTAAATCCCTATCATCCTTAAGTTAATATGCTCCATCCTCTTAGCTATCTCACCACACCAGAAAGACAAATTAGGGCCTTGATCCTAAATACAGCACCCATGAAGCTGAGCGGTCCAGCGGGGGGAACAGAGGCCTGGGAGACAGCTCTGGAGCTTTTGCTGACACATCTTTACAAATGCATGGCCCAGAAAAACAGGCCGTGCAGACAGGCCTGTGAAAAGCAAAGGGTTTCTCTGATGCCCCCCCCCCCCCACCCTTGGAATAGAAAATATTCATAACCACTAAATAAACCAAATGGGCAGCAGAAAATTCCTAAAATTCAGCAGAACCATGACTAGATGTAACAGAACGCTCACATCTGCCCAAGAAAAACCACAATGCCAACACCAAGTGCAATTTTCTATCTTTTATTGCGTACCAGTGTTTGACTTTTGCTTGACTATGGATATGTATTTTTTTTTTTAAATCCAGGTGGCACATACAGTTTGTTTTGTACATTTTAAAATGCAATTCTGATAAATTTTCTTTAACATGCTCAGGCAGGGTTGTTCACATTAGATGACTTGAATGGTTCGGGTGGCTCAAACAGCGATTTTTTTCTTTTTTATAACAAATTCAGTCAGGCAAACCAAATAAAGCACATTAACACATGCTCAAAATAACATAACAGAGTGTGGCGTAATAGCAAATATTTGAATATGTTATAAAAAAGTTGAGTCCTCTGAACCAATGTTGATTATTCAAAAATAGGTCAAACAGTCCTCACAAATGATTATTTGTATGTGTTTTAACATAATGAATGTAGGCTTTCTGCATCACTGCAGCTAAATTTGTTTAAATTCCTATAAGAAAATGATAGTACAGTTTAACTTAATCTACATTTAATCTTAAACTATTTGTTTCTACTTTATTTCAAGTTTCTAAAGACACTGTGTAGAATTTAAAAATTCATGATTTTGTCGCCCCCAATGGCAGAATAAGAACACAAAACAATGTATGCTCCTTCCCTCCCTTTAAGAATTTGGCCCACATCGACTGAACACAAAGACTGCACCAATATTCAGCAGGATTGTCTTATTTTCTTAAGCAAAATTTTTTATTCCATCAGAATAATATGAGAGACGCTTTAATCACATTCAAATTCTACATATAGTGGCTTTAATCTGTTTTTTTTCTGACTAAAATCATAATCAGATTAAAACAAATACCAAAAAGGACTGTATTCACTATTTAACCCACTTTTTATTATGTTAACAGAGCACATCTTCACGGCCTGTGGGTGAAGTCATCACAGAAAAACTTGGCTTCTGACCATTTAGCCTACTTCTCTACATCTACAACTCTTTACTCTGTTAAACCTGCGCTATGACATCGGCATGAACTGTTTCCCTAAACCAGAACAAATAATAAAAGACACAATTATCATGAGTAAAAAGAAAGAAATTGTTTGACACAGACACAGTGGTAGGTTTCACGCTGTAACTGCATAGCCGTTTGGTGTAAAAAAAAACTTACTTTGTAAATATTACTGTGATGTCTTTTACTGTGACATCACAGTAATATTTACAAAGTACGTTTTTTTAACCCTATATTTCTCTTTCTGTGATGTCACGAGAAAGAGAAATATAGGGTTAAAAAAAACACTCTTTCTGCCTTTTCTCAGGCTAGGATGAGCCGATTTTAATTTTTTTTTGCATACTACATAGGATCTCAGAATTCAATACACCTTCATATTCAAACCGGTGAAGTAGGCCTTTAAGGACACTGCTGCCAATCATATGGCTGCTACAGGCATCTAATATTTTCCATTTCCATTTGCAGACTCTAATCAATTGGTCACCGTGCAGCCACACACACTTAAGCTTGATAGATGTGACCAGTTGGCAGGAACAGGAAAGAAAGTAGACGACAATAGCGCCACTGTGTACTGGCCATGCTCAATTTTGCCACCTTTTACCCTCTGACCTTGTGATTACTCTGACAGCTTGAGTAACATAGCATAACATTGGAATTTAGAGAAATCGAGCTCATTTGTTTTCTTTTGGGGAGAATAAGAAAATATTGTATATATATTATAAACTACTGTCTTTGTCTTATCAAATCTGTGTGCTAAGTATGCAGAGTCAAGCAGCTATAGCTGCTATACGCTACTATAGTTAGCTTAGCTTAGCATAATAATTGACAATTGGGGAAAAGGCTTGCTAATGTCAGAAAATAGGAAAATAAACGTCCACATATCTGTGAGTCAGCCTAATGAAGGCAGATTAGCTGGTCCGTCTTGATGCTGACAAGTCTGGTCCGAGAACAGTGAAGGCCTAATGTAGCCTAGGTCTGAGTAAGTCTGTTTAAACAGACAGACAGACATATAGCTACGATAGTGCAGCCCGACCACGTCTAACATTTAACAAAAAAAAAGTTTAAAAAATCACAGATTAACGAAATAAATATGATGTGAGAATAGGAGTGACCTTTAGAGGTGTTCGTGGGAGGGCTGTCCTCCCACCTCTTAACTGACTTTTCTGCTAAGCTACGCTAACAGGGTTCTAGCGGTAGCTCCATAATTAGCAGACGGACATGAGAGTGGTATGGTATCAGTCTTTCGTCGTATTCCCAGCAAGAAAGTGAATAAGTTCATATCCCCCAAAGTGTCAAACAATGTTATATGTCATATGTATGATGTTACTTGTTGAATGTCAGTATTGGGAATATCGACTTAGTAGTTGCATGTTGCAGCAAGAAGAGCCCTATGCCAAAAATGCACATAAGTTTCAGAACCTAAGGTTCACAACTGCAGCCTATTTGTAACTGTTGAGCTCAGTAATTTGCTTGTGTGCTTATAAAGACGGACTGGAGATCTATAAACTAATTGGTCAATATGCAAACAGAGCAATATTTACACGACAGATTAATTTCCCTTTTGGTCATAAATCTAACTTTTACAGTGGTTCCTTCTTTCACTCATAAACGGGATTGAATGAGGGCCATGAACCAGTAGATCCAAATCTGTGTACCAAAAGCACATTCACATTACAAACCTTCATGCTTACTTAGAATTCACACTGTCACGTTTCATTCATTCACAATACTGGGCAGGAGACAAATAAATGTTTTAAAAAGTGCACATAAGAAACATCACAATAGGTACAACTAAAATTGGTCTAAGTGTTCATCAGTCGAACATGAAGCTCTCTTTCAGTAACGATGCCAGGCATCCGAATGACCAACAGAGGCGAACATGGCCAAAACAATAGCAAAGTTCAAACACATTTAGAAGAGCATGATAAGCATTAGAAATATCCCTCGTTTGAATGATCTCTTTGCCTTAATACGTCTAGAAAGGCACTTGACCTTCCATCAGTTTGAAAGACAGCAACTTCAACAAGAGAAGAATAAGAAGCACAAAGAACTAACCTATGGACATGTTCTGTACCTTGAGTTTGAGGAGTTTTTTTAAGGTTTGTGGTACACCCCCATGCACTGCTTTTCCATGCAGACAGAGTCTTCCTTTGTTTTTGCGATATTGACACATTTGGCACATTTGTCACTCTTTAAATAACATTTCAAAAGAAAGAACGATTTCAAATCAAATACGCTGTTTTTTCATTTGCAGAGCTTGCGAGTGCGGAAAAAAAAACACACAAAAAAAACTATGATGTTATCGGTTTCTACATTTGTGAGTTGCTTTTTCCCTTGTGCATGATAAAAATGTCAATAACACAAACAATTTACAATTATACAAAAAGACACAGGACTGAGGCTCAGTTATTGCTGTAATGTGATAAAGTAACAACAATTATTGCATGAATAAATCACAATTTACACTCTAAAGTCACCCATTTAAAATGCCACTCTTTTTCTGTCACTACCACCTTTTATAATCAGTGTCTCGCCATTTGAGAGGGCAAGGATAGTGCAAGAGTGCATATCAAAGAGACCACTGTTCCCTTGGCATGGCACTTGGCAAGTGTAGCACAGTTACTAAGAGATGAGTTGGTAACTGCGTCCCCAAAGAAGCAGGTCAGGCTGTTTTTTTTTTTTTTTTACCCACAGAACCTGATTTTGACTAAATCGTACCAAACAGACAGTCAATGGTAATGTCCACTTAAAGGCAAGGTGCCTATGTGTGAGGTTTCTCTTTGCGACATACGTTTGATTCCGGTTATTCATTTGTATTTCATAATCCGTCCTCCCTTCTCTGCACGGCCACTGCTGAACCTAAACATGAATTCACATTAATCCTGAAAATCCCATTTGGCAAAAAAAAGAAAAAAAAAAATGTGGACAGCAGAGTTAATATGCAACATGGCTAAACATTCTAGGCGTATATAGTACTTAAGACTCCACTTCTACTGGCTCCTCGCTTTTGAACTAAAGCTGTATTTGGCACCAGAGAATGCCAATCAAGCGCTTGGTTGAAGAAAAGCAGAGAAAAAAAATCCTTTTCATGCGCATACCCTCCCTCCCCTCTCCCCAGCGCCAGCCATTTTTTTCTCTCCATTAAATTGCAGTCCTATTCAAGCTGTTAGCTACCCGGGAGGACACCATTATCTCCCGCAAGGTTCCTCGCGTTTCGCCAGTCTTTCAGTGCGGTTTTATTATTCTCCCCGGTCCTTTGCCACTCCTGTTTCTGTTTAACAAAGACCCGGGGGGGGGGGGGGCCCAATGTGACAGTTAGGTAGAGAAATCAGCTAACAATAAAACCGGAAAAAGAAAAATCCCGGCTGAAGCTTTCCATAAAAAAAAACACGTATCCATGCATGCACACAGATAAGTGGCGGAGATTTGGCATGTTTTGGGAATGTATGGATATTTTACATTGTATGTGTGTGTGTGTGTGTTTATGTACTGCGTTATTTTACCGTTTGTTTCTGTGTTGTGTCTCCTGTATGTTTAGTTAGTCTGTAACTTTGTGTTGCTGCTGATGCCTACCTGAACAGGTCTCTCTTGTAAATGAGACCCTGGGTCTCAATGAGATTTTACCTGTATAAATAAAGGTTAATAAAAAGAATAAAAAATAAAATGTAGGGCTGCACCAATAATAGTCTATTCTGTCCCTGATGCTGCTGGTATGGGTAGAGGACTTTTTCCTGATAGCTAAGGAATAGCAGCAACTGGGTACAGCAGGAGCGTGGTAGGAAACAGACACAGTCGTATTGAGTATCCTCAGTATGAAATGCATGCACCTGTCTTCTTGCAAAACGATGATCACTTCCTTCCGCTTCACAACCACAAATGCCATGTCCACTCGTGTGCTTCCTGTAAGCCCCCCCCTGAACTTCCACTGACCCACTATCACTCCTCGGGACAATAAAAAAACAACAACCAACCAACCCTGTTCTTAACTCCCTCCTTCCTGTGAGGGGCAGTGTCCCACTCTCATGCGCAACGTGCCGCTCTTGTGCAGTTGCCACAGCTGGACAAACTCCTCGGGCATGGCGTGGAACCATTTGTAGGGCAGGATGTTGTCGTAATAATGGTGGCTGACCGGCTGCTCGTCCAGGCCCACAGAAAAGGGCCAGAAGCCGTAGGCGGTCACCTCTTCACACAGCCCCAGGGCCAAGCTGGCCAAGAACAGGCCCGTGGAGAGGCGCTTGGCGTGCACTTCGTGGGCTTTCCAGAATCTGCCCACTGTGCGCAGGAATTCGGGGTTGGCAAAGAGCATGGTGAGGTTGGAGGAAGTGTCCTTCAGGGCGTAGTAGGCCCGCAGCGAGGGGGCCGTGCCAGGCTTCATGGAGAACGCCGGCATGTAGATGTAGCTGGAGCCGTAGACCTTCATACTGTCCACAAACGCTTTTCTCGACCACAGAAGGTTCTGAAACCTGAGAAGACCAAAGAGTGATAATAAGACACATTTCTTAACAACTGAGAGTACACTTTGGACACCCTGTTTCCCCAATCTGTCCCCCCCATCCCACCACACCCCTGCCCCCTACGGATGGGAAATGAGCTTCCTGTGTTGTCGAAATTTGAAACTGCAGAAACAGGTCGTATGGTCTGTATGGGCAGATCCTGCCACTAAGTTTAGCATTGAATGATCAGACGGTGAGGAAATTCTCATTTCATTCATTCATTTTACTTATGTCTTTTTAAGTCTTGTGTAAATGCACTTTAAAGGTGTTCCGAGGAACTTTCAGTTTGTGTTCATTCTTGTACCCCTTTTGGACAAAGCGGTAGTGTTTTCACTACGCGAGCTGTTGTTCCTGGGTGAGCGTACACATGACGAAGGCATTAAGAAAAAATATAGTAGGAATTAGGCATTTAGAAAATGTTTACCGTTCAGAAAAATTTAAAAGTTCCTCGTAGCACCTTTAAATTGTATTGTGTTTAAAGATGAAACAAAAATACATGCTTTGCCTAAGGCATATTTTAATATGCTCCCTCAAAAGCTTTTTTTAATCTCTTAAGTGCTATTTTCCTGTAATTGAAGAAGAAATCAACATCCCACAGTACATCCGCTCACACACAGATTCCAATACACAGTAACAGAACTTGGAACTTGTGGATTGGTTTACCTTTTCTCTATGATGCTGGGGTTGGCTGTCACCAGGTGGGTTTTGGTTCCCACATCGTCGACATATTCCTTTGAAAGTGGCGGAAGGTTGCACCTAAATGAACAAAACACTGTTTCGTATTAGTCAACATAGACATACAGTCACATTTTGTTGCAATGGAAAAAACAACAATCTCAAACAGCAGAAGACACACTATAAGATGAAATGACTAGGCTGAGAAGTAACTGGACCACCTTTGGCTTATCAACGCATTTACATTTTTAATAACTGGAGTTACAATGTCCCTTTACACCCACAGCAAAGACAGTTCCGTAACAAAGAAATTAATATTTTCCACAAGACTTTCTCTATTTCACAAACAGTGTCTCATCTTCAGTAATAATGCCAATTTAAATGGGCAGTGACATTAACCATGCTAAATATGGCTAAATGTACCGTCTGCGTTTGTGAGATGTGTTTAATTGAGCAAAATGACAATAATTGTCTCCTACGGGACTCCTACATAGTTTATCTTACTTATGACACAGCACAGATGTTATTATTCAACAGATTGCAGGAAAGGAAGTAGTGTTGTAAAAGGATTCTTTGTTTTATGTGAATGAAAAATGTCATTGTGTCCTTGCTGTAGTATTTCCTCCCTCAGGGTTTATCAGCCCTGCTTTGCTTCCAAACCCTTGATAAGATCCTGCCTTAGTTTAGGATTGGCTGTCTCTGTAACTAATTACTATCTGCCGGGTCACTCCAGATGCTAGCTCTTCGGCCAAACAAACTGAACAGAGACAGCAGAGTTTTAAATAAAGAAAATAAGTCTGTTCAATGTGGTTGCCTGAAGCAGCTTGATGACCATTTCTGGAGTTGATGGGGCTTAAAATTCCCTTGTCGAAGGAGATCAATGATTACAAGACATGTTCTAATCTCTACCAGACAAAACGTGCAGTAGGCTAATGTGCACTGGCTGGTGAGAAAAAACATCTTATTTAAACAGTATTCTTTTACCCGGCTGACCCCAAATGAGAATTGTGTGTTACCAGATGGGTTGGTGCTCAATGCGCTTATTGGTTCAAGTCTCCCAAAATCCCTCAGACCCTCCATCCATTATCATATTGCAGGGACCAGAGTAGGACTTTGGTTGGGTTGAGGATTACACCCTGGGCATGTCAATATTTGGAGCGATTTAGATTGAACAAATTCATCTGAACTGTCTTTGAACTGCGGGAGGAACCCTACACACCCGGAAGAAGCCTAAGCCTTGAATGACACAGGCTGTGCTATGAAAATACAGAAGCAAGTATTTGCTATTGAAGCTCTTCTGTTTGATGGAGCTAATTTAGCCAATGAAGTAGCAGAGCAGTGCACTTTAGAGGACACACTAGCTCATACTTTGTACCACAGAGGGGCTCATATGCCTAGATACAAGGTTGATTTCGGAGCAATCTTGTATACATTAAGCATAGTTTTTGAGGGGGGGGGGGTGTTAGGAATCTTGATTAATCACATAACCTCAAAGCAGTTGTACAGTCATTCATAAAGTAATTTAGTTGAAGTGTCTCGGGGGTGGGGGTGGGGGGTGGGCGTCTGAAACAGCGATAATACTGTCCAGGCATTCAGTGGCAGGAAAACACAAAAAAGGCTTGGATCAGCAGCTTCTTTGGGTTCAAAGATTGAAAGGGAAAATTCCTTTTGATAAAACCATTTACAAGGAAGTGCATACTTTTTTTACAAAGCACTTTTTTTGTTTTGTTTCGCACCGCAATGAAATTGAACAAAAACAGCCATTTTGACCAGTCGAGATAAAAAGGACTAAACCTACCAGTGGGGTGATAATTCACATGAGCCCGTTCTGCTTCAACACTCTGGAAGAAGCTCTCATATTCTCATGCATATCTTTGATGACTTTCAAACCGGAACAAAAACAACTTTCATCTCATATCCATCAAATGGAGACCATTCTCTTTGTGTGAGGTCCCAGTCACCTCACATTTTTCTTTATGCAGCGTCTAGTTTGATTTAATCAAGAGAAGTGCAATCATTAAATAAATGCACTCCTTTTTATTTTGCACCACCAGATGGATTCTTTCAGCTCCATGCCTTTGTGCTCAACCTCTTCCTTCCTCGTTTTAGCTTGCTCCTATTTTGCTTATCCAGGTCCAATATCTTTTCTCTCTCAAGTCCTTAGCTGTGGACCATTTTGTTTGCCACCATCTCTTGTCTTTCTCTCTCTCTTGCTCTCAGTGTATACCAGCTCTCATTAACACCTATGGTTGATTGGCTTTGGCTGCTCACTCTGGCACGTCCGATTCACAAAAGGAGGAGCTGTGATGAACTCATGTACATGCAAGCACTCAATTCGGGCTTCCTTTTTTCTATTTTATATACTACATCTGACCATAAAAAGAATCTAGTTACCATGCAGTATGCATACAATTGGGACATACTTTTATTTATTAATTTAATCATAACATTGCACCTTGATCTTGCCTCTTGCTTCTATATCCGTCGCATCCCTAGTTGTTTTCATACGGAGGCTCCGTTGATGTGACGTCACTTCCGGTGCACACCGGATTGTGGGCCAGAATCGACCAAATAGCATGCTGATTTCAACATTAAAAATCTCGGCCGGATGTATTTTTAAGCATACTAAATCTTCCCACAAGAATTGGGACAGCCTAAAGCTTTTTTCTACCATTTTATTTTATTTTTTATTTAACATTTATTTAACCAGGCAAATTGCTTGAGGTCAAATGACCTCTTTTTCGAGCAAGGCCTGGCCAAAATGGCAGCAGCTAAAATGAATCAAATACAAGACAAACATAAAAAAAAAGCAGACATGAGAAAACAGAGACGAAAGCACAGACATGAGAACATAAGAAAAAAGCACAGACATGAGAAGACAGAGACAAATACATTCCAATCGGTGAAGATAAACAATTTTGAGGAAATTATAAAATACTACACAGTGAAACATTAAACCATACTAAATAGCAGAAAGTATGGGTGTTGGAACGCAGGATCACACGTTTTTTTTCTCACCGCATAATGAAGTCGGCCTGGTCAATGTCCCGACCACATTTGCTGTTCCGGAGAATGCCACCGTTGCCCACTACAGCACACTTCTTAAGGGGCAACTGCAGGGGGTTGTCCTAGGCAGAAGGGAAACATGCAACTCTGTTAGCTTACACACAGATACAACCAGATGGATAAAAACACACAAAGCCACTTGCAGACACTTGCAAATAATTATTATCTCTTGACTGAGATCCCAAAATGCAGGCAGGTGCATGAGTCACCCTCAGGGCCTACAGCTAATTTCCCATTGCAGCGCCATGTGTGGATGGACACACCAGAATAAATATATGAAGTGAGGAAGAGGACAAAAGCAAGTCGAGGTCATACAGCTCATGAATCAGATTTCATTTTGTTGCATGCTCAAATAACAAAGCCTATATTATAGATAGATGGTGATGTTGTTTAATCAGATATATTAAGCAGAAATATAGACACAATCAAGCAAAGAAAAATTATGCCCTGCAAAGCAAATGCATGTGAACATTCAAAATGACAATACAGATTATTATATTCTACTTTTTTTCTAAAATGGGCCGATATGACAAGAACTATTCAATAAAAGTGGACTTTATGCTAAATTTTAAATGGTGAATGTCTTTTCAGAAGACTTTTTCTGTACAGTTTATGTGCCCGGTGTTTACTATTAATGAAAGGGGCTATTTTTTTGTATTTAATCATTTTGATAAAATTTTACTTCCAATGCTTATAGTAGGTTATTAAAATGTTGTATTCTTACTGCCATTAGGGGGGCCGGCTGTGGGTGTTTCAACTGTCTATCCATTACTATTAGCTTACTATTTACTACTTTACTACTTTAACAGTTCATCTGTCTGCGAATTACTTAACTGATTTGTACATTACATCTGCTTCCTGTTACTTATAGCTAACTGCTCAGACTTTGTGTTATGTTTGCCCCCCCCCCCCCCCCACACACACACACACACCCAACTGCACACACACACACACCTTAATATATGAAATTCGTTCAAATTAGTTGACCTACTCCACCATCTTCCCACACACACACCCTGGAAACGGCAGAATTAACCCCTGGGGTACAAGTAGTATCCATAGTTGGAAAGTAACTGCCTTATCATCTTCTAAATTAAAGCCTTGCATGGTTTACTGTATGAGAGCTGGTATGGAGAACACTAGAATACAGCACTTGAAGGCAAGAGCCAAAAAAGGCCTCTCTCCCTCCATGCCTCGGCCACGTTTAAGTCAAGAAGCATGGATTAAGCCTGATGGTGGAAACAATTGAGCTCATTATTGCCCTCGAAGTGCACACACACATGCAAAAAACACACGCTTACACACTGGAGAATACACACAGACAGAAACGCACGCACCCTTCTCTTTGCCCTCAGGGTCTCTTTTAGACCGTGACAGGGAGTTGAGTCCGAGGACAATACCCTGCTAACAGCACACCAAGGAGGGGAGGGTAGAAACAGCTAGTTGGGGCTAAAAACTTGAGGGGGGGGGACACTCAGTTTGGTAGCACATAGTTCAGACATTCTTTAAACGATATAATCAAATCTTTTATGAATATCTAGATCTATATCATGATTTTGGTTTGGGTTGTTTGTTATAATAGAGGGCTTAGGATCAGATTGATAAATTGATTATTTTTTCAAAAAAATATGTCAGAAATCAGCTTAAAGCCAAAATTGTCTCAACAACGTAAAACTATCGAACTTTTACCTCTTCTTTTAAATCATTGCTTTTATCCCCAGCAAATGTTTTTGTCGCATGGGACAACTGATGAGGAGAACTTCATGAAGCGAACATCAGAAAAGAGCTGAAAAGGAATTCGCTGTACAGTTCAGTGCACTGGATGTATGGATGCTCTGTTTGAGCCACTACTGAACTAACCTCGCAATTAACTGTCAAAGCCCTAATTGGCGCATTCCCTGGCAGGTGCTCAAATACTGTAGCTACACTGCTGCCTGCCAGTATGGTGTGGTTAGGCGGGGGCTGGACGTCTGTGTTTTCAGACCTGCAATCACAGCACTGGCAGTAGAGAAGTATGTGTGCTCTGTCCATCCAGCCTAACTACTAGCTCCCTCCCTCTAACCAGTAGTTAGGAGGAAGCGCATTGAACTGGCCACAATACAGGCTTGAAGAGGAAAGTGCGACCACACCTTGATGAAGTAGGTCATCATGCAAATGTCACATGGAGATTCTCAAAGTGTAACCACGCAAACACACTCATCCTTTTGTGTGTGTGAACGTGTATATTTAGTCACAGTTACGGAAAATGCTGCATAAAGTGAGTGGAATTTTATGATTATGTAAAAAAAAGGTTGATTTGCCTAATCACAAACCACAAAATCCTCCTCCTTCACTAGACATGCAAATATGTGCCGACACTGAGGTTTTGAGATATCTGCTACTTTGTATATTCTGCTGCTCTTAAAAAATGTAGATACCAGAAGATGTCCTTTTGTTTTTGTGAGTTTGTCGAATGTGTACAAAATAATCTTATTCAACAAACCTAGGGTGAGGGCGGAAATAATACTGTTGATTAGGGCCGCAATTAACGCTTTTAATGTTTCAATTACTTTCTCTAGTATTCGACTAAACCATTTTTCTCAGTACAATGTCATAACACTGCACATTTTTTGGCATTGTTGCTTAAAAACAAATGATGAATTACCATAGTTGCAGACTAATTTTTTTGATTGACAAATCAATGAATCCTCACATTGTGTTAGCTCTAATTAAGATGAACAAATATACTGAATATAGTGAATTCAGAGCTTAAACAATGTAGCTCTGTAAAACAGTGAATGGCCTTGAATTCTGCAGTTTAAAAATGCACTGTGGTTCAAGCTCCACTCTCTTCAAATGCTCAAGATGCCCTCACCTCCCCCACCCCTCATGAATGAACATGCCTAGCTCAAGCCTGCAAATTAGGGTCAGATATTCATTGCATTTACTAAACAGGATATTAGGCCGCAGATGTGCATAGTGGGGAACCACGCTTTATTATTGGCCAGATATATCGCCCCTTGAAAAGGAAACCACGGCAACAGTAATTGCACACACACACACACACACACACACACACACACACACACACACACACACACACACACACACAAACACACACACACACACACGGACACATATAACTATGTAAGAAATAGCCCAGCAGCCTTTATCTATGTAAAGACGGATGCACAGAGGCGTAAATATACACACTTTAGGTCAAATGTGTTTCGCTACATGGGAGAGGAAATGCGGTGAATAACTGTGGAGGTAGAAACTCGAGGCAGATGCTCCTCCAATTCATTTACCCGAGGTTTAAATAGTCCTGCTTTAGATTAGGCCTAAGTGGAGATAAAAAGACTATCACTGCACACCAGAGATGTGTCCTCATCTGCCCGCACCTTATCAACTACCCCATTCCATGTCTCTGTCTGTAGAAAACCTTATTCATTGCACCTTGTGTGACATTAAAGAGAAAGTGAAAAAGACCTGCATCACGGCAACAACGGATAGAGATAGATAGATGAAAGAGAAAACGCGTCTTTCATTCGTGCATGCTTTTAAAGGCATCTCTTTAAGGTGTCTTGTTGCTTTAACCGGCCACTTCCTCCTCCACATCTCAATATGGACTCCCAGATTCCACTGCAGAACACTATGCCATTAATCCTCTCTCTCTCTCCTTTTAAAAGAGAGTGTGTCGGCTGTTACTGTGCAACCCACCCCATCTGTTATTCTCTCAGTTATACTTTCCAAGAGCACTGCAGCCGCCTCTCTCTTCAAGCCTGCATGTCGCACGTCTTGTTGCAAAGGCATCTTGGCTGCTCGCTAAAGGGATGTAACGACTAGATTCAAATCATCTTGCAAAGGGACACACAGGAGAATTTGAATCTAAACAAAACTACAATGGGGATGGCACCATTTTTGTTTAATTCCTACTACTACAAACCTGCACAAATATTCCGTGTGTCTCGTTGTTGACGGTGTGCCAGTGGTAGAACTCTCCATCGTACCACAGCACCTTGCCCATCGGCGAGTTCTCCTTGGTCACCGCGAACATCTTCGGCGGGTCGCAGCACCCGGTCAGCAACTCCCTGTGTGTAGTGAAATATACAGTAATGGTGAGTCTCTAGTCTATGGTGATCTATGGACAAGTGATGGCCACAAATTGGATTCCACAGGACAGCTGGGACTCTGTTGAGAGGCAGGCTATGATACAATGGCAATTATGGGCCGAGAGAACACCCAGGGTGAGAGGAGTATTAATATAACAGCACAAAAGTCCACTGGGTATATGGTCAAGAGGGTGATCTCCACTTTCACACATTCGTTTCTTGAGATAATTAATAATAATAATAATAATAATAATAATTGATAGGTTTTATATAGCACTTTATTGCCTAGGCACTCAAAGACACTTTACAGGGTTCCTGGTTCAATTCATTCACACACTGTCATACCGGTGGTGGTAAACTACGAGAGTATAGCCACAGCTGCGCTGGGGCAGACTGACGGAAGCGTGGCTGCCATTCAGCGCCATAGGCCCCTCCGACCACCACCTCAAACATATCAATACATATCATACACATTCACACAACACAAGGGGGTGAAGTGTCTTGCCCAAGGACACAACAACCATGACACAGGTGGCCGGGCGTGCATCAAACCGCCAACCCTTGGATCTTTGGCCAACCCGCTTAACCACCTGAGCCACAGTTGCCCCTAAAAAGATAGGTGCATTAGAGAGGGAAGAGTAAATAAATAAATAAATAAAGTAGAGATCCTGCACATAGTCTCACTCGCAAAAGGTCATTTGTTTTGGCGGCCTGATGAAGTCTACTTTCTTTTTTAGAGTTTCAGCGATGTCAACAGTCAAACACAAGATTGTTAAATGGATGTTCAGTAAAGTGGGACTGTCCTCTGCGGTTTCACTCCTCAACAGCGGTTAAAGGTGGTGAATATCCCCTCACAATTCGCTACCTGTCCGTACTGTTTGTGCACTGAAAAAAAAACTATTGTTATAACACAGTCTCGGCTCTGTAAACTGTCATGTAAACAAAGGGTATGCAAACAAAAGGGTGCCCACCATATAGGGCTGAGTATTGTCAAGAATCTCACGATTCGATTCGATTCATTAAGTCACGATTCGATTCGATATCGATTCGATTCGATATTGATTGAAATGCTTCGATATCGATTCAGTATCAAGTAGAAATACACAAGAAAGAGTAAAATAATTAAAATTCAATTTAAATAATTATCTATTTAATTGTATGCCTTGTGAACAAACAGCCATGGTATAACTCTCTCCTATTGGAAATTGTGACATAACATCAGCACAATTGACAGTGCTGTATTAAGTAATGTATTTAAATCATGTATAGTATTTATGTCTTTCTCACATAACATCTTTGAACAATAATAACACATAAGAACCAGGTGCCTTCATTTCTGGTAACAAATAAAACATTAGCACAATACAAAAGTGAAAAAAGTGCTGTATTGGAATTCAGTTCTCATACAAAAACGTAAACAGACAGAAAGCCAGTGCAGAGGGGTATACTACGAAACAAACTCAACAGAGCCCGGCTCTCTTTATTTGATCTGGTTCAACATAACACATACCCTCGCTTAGAGCTAACCGGTATCACGAAGGAAGTTATCAACCTCTTATGTTGAACGAGGGTTTCGGCTTCAGGCTCTGTGCTCGTCCCCATGAAAGGGGGCGTTCGACCCGTCATTTGACTCTGCATCCGCACAAAATGGACTGATCTTGTGCCGCTAACTTTAACGGACTGATTGTGAGCAGCTGAGTAAAACAAAAGTGTGTCGCCAACTTCATTCAAGAGGAAGAGTGTGTCAGTCTGAATTATTACAGCAGAAAACAGAGAGCCGAAAAAAACTCTTACTGCAAATAAGGAGAGTGGAATGCTGCCAGCATGGAAATTATTTATTTATCTTGGCGATCGTTCTCGCAGTGCGTAACGTGACATTATAAAACAATTACACGTTGAACTCGGATTTGAACACTATACCATTTAGCCTAATATATGTATAGGCTACTTTGCTATATTTATAGCACTACGCCTATAGTCCCACACTTAAGAATGTAATTTAAGTCTGACACTGTCCCCAAATGAATAGCCTATGGAAAATCACTTTAAATTTTGGGCCACATCATAATGAATACAATTTTGATTTAGACTATTAGCCTTTTATTTGAATCTTACAAATACCAATAGGCCTACATTAAAAAACCTGTAGTCTGTATTTTTCGGACAAATATGGATCTACTGTGAGAAGCTTAACCTGCAAGTCTGCAGCGATGTCCGAACTGTGACAGCTGTCACGTCCCAACTGTAATCGCAACTGATGAAAAGAAAGAAGCCTACAGTAAAATAATGTTGCAAACTGTGATTTTATAGAACGCTTTATTAAGAGCCAGTGTGTGTAGATCGCCAGGTAAAACCATTTGAGGTGAGAGCATAGAGTGGCGATGCATATAGGTCTAGGCTATTTAACATTTTCTGCATCAATAACTGTATGCATGAGGCAAAAAGCCCCAGCGTGATGTTACAGTTCACTCTGCTGTAAGCCTTATGTCACGGCTTCGTTTCGTTCATTAACTTACTGATCAATAAGTTTCGTTATTTAACGAGTTTCCTCAGTGAGAATATATCGCTCAGACAATATAGTCAGGTCCGCGGGATTTCAAAATGTGTAGTTTCCTCAAAGGGCAGCGCTATAAGAGCCGAATTTAAGCTCAAACTCTGAAACAAAAACTGGTCTGGGAAGGTTAGCCGTGCAGCCTCTGTTACCACGGTGATCTAGCCAGGTAAAAAGAGAGACACCTTTCGTGATACTGAAAACTCTGGCTTTAGACTCAACAGACCTCGCTCAGCCCTTAATCTCGCTTGGTAGTATACCCCTCAGGTCATATGGGTTTGCTGCTCTCTGCCCTTTTGTCGCCACTTTTAACAACTCGCACTTGTGTGGTGTGCATGCGCAGTGGTGCAGGAAATACTAATATTAAATACTAGTTAAAAAAAACAAAAAAAAAACATATTTTTTTTAATGAATCGATTATTAACTTTAATGAATCGATTCGGAATCGTTCGAGAGAGAATCGTAATGCATCAGAGAATCGATATTTTTACCCACCCCTACCACCATAGCTAGCAACATGCCTGTTTACAGAGCCTAGGCTGTGTATTAACACCAGCTTTTTTTCTCCAGAATTGCAGACTCCATCGTTTTAAATCCTAAATCTCCAAGGGGCAAAACAAAGGATTTTAAAAAGCACAGTGACATTGAAACCATATCTCCCCAAATGAGCATCACACCCCCACCGTCCCAGAGGGCCCTGCAGGCCGCTTCTCTGATGACCCTAATTGGATCTGCCTCTGAGAATTGTCTCCACATACAAATTGAATAAGACTTAAATAAGACCGCAATAATCCATTGTTGATCCTGTTTTACCACTCCAAATTACTGACAGCCACGAACACTGCTTGTGCTTCAGCTTCTCTAGATAACCTGTAGGATGTTGAAGGAGATGTTTCAAACCTTTCTGTGGAATTTCAGTGGGATATTTTGTGAGACTTTGGTATTTTTTTAACGCAATAGCCTTCTTCAACTTATGATAAACTATTTTCTATTGGGTATCCATTGCCATCCTAATGACATTATGCCCATATGTTCAGGGACTCACATGGAGACAAAGGAGGTCAGAAGAACCCCCACACTGATGATACGTCTGGTGCTTGAATTCATTTCAGGAAAAAACAAAAGGGAGAAAAAGGGAAATCTGAGGCTCTTAATGCAAAGTGTGTCCCTGCTGGAGCCCACTTAAAGACAGCTGGGGCCCTGTGTGTGTGTGTGTGTCAGTGACGTGCGGTCAGGGTGCCTACCCTGGCGCCGTGTGCAAAAATAAATAAATAAATAAAATAAAATAAAATAAAATAAAATATTTTTTTTATTTAATAAACTTATATTTGTATTATTACTGTTAATTATTTCGATCTTTACATGTAATCCGCGATTACTTTAAAAAAGTGTAGACGTTTTGATTAGAAACGTGGCAGTTAGTAAGTTACGCCAAAAAAATATTGTGCCTTTGCTGTTTCCCATTCATTGTGTACGGCAAAGAATCAGTGCCTTTGCGCCTGTCACTACCCGATCTGTCCGACCTACCCGTTTTCTTTCAATATTCGCTCGGTATCTCACTATGGGACACGCCCCTCGCGCTGTCCCCCAGAAGCAATTTTACACTACGCCAGTCGTGACTGGCCAATAGACGTGACGTCTGCTTTGCAGAGGAGGGACTTCCTCCTACTACATAAATCCCGTCGTCACGTCATCTCTTCAGTCTTTTACCTCTTCTCGCTCCTAGAAGCACCTCTGGAAGGGAGTTGTGGACGGCCTAGCTAACTGTTCACAGAGCGAGCTAACCCCTCGGTCACCGAACGCTAGCCTATCGCTACAGCAAACCTCCGAGCCGAGAAGCTGCAATCCACTTTACCTAGCTGGCCTGTCACTAAACAGCGGCTGAGAAGCGGAGAGCAATGCAATCAGAGCCTGAACTTACCCTAACCGAGGGCTCAGGGAAGCCTCTGACAAAGTCCTGCGTATGCGGGAATAAGATGTCGGGAGCGGATAGCCACTCCGCTTGCATCCACTGCCTCGGGCTGGAACACGCCAAGGCGGCCCTTGCATCTCCGGCTACCTGCGAGCACTGCGCGCGTTTTTCACACAAAACCCGCAAACGCCGACTGAACAAACAGGCGAAACTGTTCGCAGAAGATCCCGTAATGGGGGTAACCGAGCCACCACTACTGGAGCTAGCAGAAGGTTCCCGGGGGATCGCCGTCCCACCAGGCACCAGCTGGGGATCGGAGGTGGACCTCACCGAAGGTTCCCAGCCGCTCGAGCTAACCCAACACGACAACGTCGAGGCTAGCCTGCTGGCAGAGCCTGACGAAGCCGAGGGCGGTTACTACGAGTCGGGAGAGGAATCTATTAGCCTCGGCTCTGATGAGGACGAGGAGGATGATTCCTTTTCCCCGCGCACCGCGTCGCCTACGGTGGTAGGCGGCATGTGCACCAGCTCCCCGAACCCGGCCATCAGCATGGATCTCCACGAGGCCTGCAAAAGGGCAGCTGCGAAGCTGAACATCGAGTGGCCTGAGCCCCCGGTAGAGATCGCAACTTCCCGCTACGAGGGCAAGCGACTCCCAAAGGCTAAAGCCTCCACCAGCCTGCTGCTTCCGGCCTTTCCCGAGTGCCTGGACGAAGCGACTCGGTCCTGGAGCAAGCCTCTATCAGCCAAGATCCCTGTACAGGGTGGATCGGCGTTGGATTGGGCCGGTATGGAGGAAAAGGGTTTCTCCCACCTGCCTCCGGTTGAACCACTGCTGGCGTCGCACCTCCACCCCACGCAGAAGTCCGCCATGACTTCGGCCTGCCCTACACTGCCGTCCAAAGCTGACTGCTTCCAGTCGTCACTGACTGAAAAGTGCTACAAGGCGACGGCCACGACGGTGAGAGCACTCAACGCATCATCGCTGCTGCTAGCTTACCAGGCAGAGCTGGAGGTCGACATGTCAACGCTACCCACCCCAGCCGTGTGGGATGAGCTGTGCGTCGTGACGGACCTGTGCCTGCGCCTTCACAGGAGCGCTGTCCAAGCGTCCGGCAGAGCCATGGCTTTGATGGTCGCCCAAGAAAGAGCAAGATGGCTGAACCTGTCCAGTCTCTCTCTGAGGGAAAAAACCCAACTCCTCGACGTGCCTGTGGACCCAAAAGGTTTGTTTGGCCCAGCGTACGAAACTATGCTGAAACGATGGGAGGAGAAAAAGAGGGAAGGTGAGGCGCTGCGACTGTGTCTGCCCAGAAGAGCGCCTTTCCCCACCAAAGCACCTGGCCAGGTGTTCACCCAGCCCCGCGCCCCTTCGCCGGCTTACCGCATCCCGAATCGTCAGCCCCAACCAACCCACGGGGCCGGCCGGGGCCAGAACAAGCCGTCGGAGCATAGAGGTGCGTGGGGGAGGAAGCCACCCGCACCCGGGGCGAAGCAGGGTGGTCGTACGGCCCCTTCGGATACTCAGGGAGCCATGAAGAAACGGCGCGCTACCTAGGGCGCTGCAGCCAGGGGGTACGGCAGGCCCGGCCAGACGCCGTCACCGTCCCCCTAGATGTTCTGTTCCAAACCCAGTTCCAGGACGGGTTACAAAGGGCGTGTTCCAAGCCCTGCAAAAGGCGTGCAGAAGCCCGTTCGGCCTTCACAGTTCACGACCAGACAAAGAAGAGAAGGGTCAGACCTGCAGAGAGCTCGGTGGAGCCGCAGCTGTGTCTCACAAACGCATGCGAGTGCAAAAGCACACACCAGTGCCCAATATCACACATGTGTCCCCCTTCCCCAATAAAGTGTTCATTAAAAATGTTTCAAAGCGCGCATCCAGGCTACGAGCCAAGGGCGCAGCTTCACGTGAAAACAAAAAAAATGATAAACATAAAAAAGGAACAGAATGTAACAGAACGGTGCCTGGTGGATATGAGCGCGTGTGCGCAGCCCACCATGCCCGTCCTGCCCGGCATGACAGCGGAACCAGCGGGGCTGGGGCCGCTGTCTGGCCGGGCCGAACAGTGGCGTGCATGTGGTGCATCAAATTGGGTTATAAAAACTGTAACCGCCGGCTACAGACTCCAATTTGCGTCCACTCCTCCTCGTTTCAACGGGATACTGCAGTCGCAAGCCAGGGGAGAAAAAGCCAGTGTTTTACAGGAGGAAATCACCTCCCTAAAAGACAAAATGGCAATTCAGATAGTGCCACCAGAGCAAAACCAAAGCGGTTTTTACTCGAGGTACTTTCTAGTCCCAAAGAAGGGAGGGAGCCTACGGCCGATATTAGATCTACGCGCTCTGAACAGATACATGAGACAGTACAGTTTCAGAATGCTGACACACGCCGCTCTTATACGCTTTGTGCGCCCAGGAGACTGGTTTACAAGCATAGATGTAACGAACGCCTATTTCCATATCCCAATTTATCCGCCTCACAGAAAATATCTCAGGTTCGCCTTCCAGGGTGTAACGTACGAGTATTTGGTTCTCCCGTTCGGCCTTTCATTAAGTCCACGGGTGTTTGTGAAGTGCACGGAGGCTGCTATCGCGCCTCTCAGGGAGAAGGGAATGCGTTTGGCAACGTACATAGACGACTGGCTTCTAGCCACACAGTCACCCCAAGAGGCTCAGGCGCAAACCAGCTTGCTAATATCGCACCTTATGGCCCTGGGTTTCACAATAAACGTAAAAAAGAGTGTTTTGATTCCTACTCAAAACATAACGTACATAGGCTTGTGCCTCAATTCAGTGACGTTCAAAGCACGTCTATCCGCGGAGAGGGTGGAAGCCTTTCAGGCTTGTCTGGCACTTTTCTGCAGGGGGACGATGTTGAAGTTCAGAACGTGCCTCAGACTATTAGGTCTGATGGCGTCGGCGCTGGTAGTAGTCCCACTTGGCCGCCTACATATGAGGCCGGTTCAGCGATGGGTTGCATCACTCAAACTGAACCCGACCCGCCACGGCCATCGCCAAGTTTTGGTCTCCATGGCGTGCGCATTGGCGCTGCGCCCTTGGAGACGCGGGCCCTTTTTAACTACGGGCGTTACCATGGGAACTATCCTGGCAAGGAAAGTCCTTTCGACAGATGCCTCTCGAGCAGGCTGGGGAGCCGTATACGAGGGCAGATCGATAAATGGCATGTGGAGTTCACATATGCAGTCTGTTCACATAAACTGCCTGGAACTTCAGGCTGTGTCGCTGGCGCTGAAACATTTTCTTCCTTTTCTGAGAGGGCAACATGTTCTAGTCAGGACGGACAACACCACGGTAGTGGCATATATAAACCGACAGGGGGGGCTACGCTCCCGCCAAATGCACACGTTGGCACACAAACTGACCATGTGGAGCAACGCTCACCTGTTGTCTCTGAGAGCAACACACGTGCCAGGCGCACGGAATTGGGGAGCAGATTTGATGTCCAGGGGCGACCCTCGCTACAAGGATTGGAAACTCCACTGCGAGGTCGTGGCTCAGATATGGGAGAGATACGGTCGAGCGGAGATCGATCTCTTTGCATCAGAGGAGAACACTCAGTGCCCCCTGTTCTATTCCCTAACCGGTCGGAGCGCCCCGTTGGGGCTGGATGCTCTGGCATACGAGTGGCCACGCGTCCTCCTATACGCTTTTCCCCCATTAGAGCTGATCATTCCTACTCTTGCCAGAGTGCGAGAGAGGGGTCATGCACTGATCCTTATAGCCCCCGTTGGGCGGGGAAATATTGGTTGGCAGAAATAGTCCAGCTGCTGTACAGCCAGCCTTGGCATCTGCCTTTACGCAGGGATCTCCTGACGCAAGCGCACGGAGAGATCTTCCATCCTCATCCGGAGCGCATGGCTCTGTGGGCCTGGCCCGTGAAAGGATGAACCTAACGACTGCTGGTCTCCCACAGAATGTCATTGCGACTATTCAGGGCGCTAGAGCTTCCTCTACACGTTACGCATATGACGGAAAATGGCGTGCGTTCGAGGAATGGTGCGTGAAAGCTGGGGAAATAGCTTTCCAGAGCCCCGTACCTGTTATTCTAACGTTTCTACAAGACTTGCTGGATAAAGGCAAGGCTTTCTCCACCATCAAAGTGTACTTGGCCGCTATATCGGCTTGTCACATAGGTTTCGGAGACAAAACGGCAGGCCAACATCCTATTGTTTGCCGGTTTATGAAAGGTGCACGCCGTCTTCGGCCGGTGTCGCGGAACTTGACTGCTCCGTGGGATTTATCTACGGTGCTTGATGCGCTGTCACGCCCACCGTTTGAGCCCTTACAACAGATAGAGCTTAAAAAGCTCTCGTTTAAGACGGCATTGTTGCTCGCGTTGGCCTCGGCTAAACGCGTGAGTGACATCCATGCTCTGTCGGTTAACCCGGCATGTATGCAGTTCTTACAGGGGAACTCAAAGGTTTTATTAAAACCGAATCCTGCATTTGTTCCCAAGGTAGTTAACTCTGCGTTATCATACCGCCCTATTGAGCTATTGGCTTTCCATTCTCCTCCTTTCTCCTCTCAGGAGCAGGAGCGGCTGAATGCGCTCTGCCCGGTACGGGCTTTACGCGTCTATGTTGATAGGACAGCTGGATTCAGGAAATCCGAGCAGCTGTTTGTATCATGTGCTACGTCACACCTGGGAAAGCCTCTCTCGAAGCAGCGTTTGTCACACTGGATCGTGGAGGCTATAGCCATGGCTTATAATAGCGAGGGTTTGGAACCCCCTACTGGCCTACGCGCACATTCAACTCGCGGCATGGCCGCATCCTGGGCACTGTTCCAGGGGGTCTCAGTGGAAGAGATATGTGCGGCTGCCAGCTGGGCAACGCCTCACACTTTCACTAGATTCTACAGGTTGGATGTTACTGCGCCTAATCTGTCTCACACAGTCTTGGGCGTTGGATCAGTAAACATGCCTGTTTGACAGGTTTTTGTGTACTGGTACTTATTTGGCAATACGGGAGTTACTATATCCCATAGTGAGATACCGAGCGAATATTGAAAGAAAACTTAAGGTTAAGAAATTAACCAAGGTTTTCTGATATATGAGTGAGGTATCTCACAAGATCACCCTCCTTGCCCGGAGCGAGAAGAGGTGTTTTGCCTATAGACTGAAGAGATGACGTGACGACGGGATTTATGTAGTAGGAGGAAGTCCCTCCTCTGCAAAGCAGACGTCACGTCTATTGGCCAGTCACGACTGGCGTAGTGTAAAATTGCTTCTGGGGGACAGCGCGAGGGGCGTGTCCCATAGTGAGATACCTCACTCATATATCAGAAAACCTTGGTTAATTTCTTAACCTTAAGATCTGTCCTCACGGAAGTGTTTTTCGCGCTCTTCCGGGTTGGAAAAACTACGGCAACACCACTTGGAAATACAGCAGGGGCATACAGTGTTAAACTCAAACAACATTTAAAAACTTGGATTCATAGCTGCTTAGTGAGTAAGCTAACTAGATATATGATGTGAAACTCTAACAACTTTTAAAAGATCGCGATAGCTTAGCAAGTATGCTAACTAGAGAGATAGATGGATTTATTTATTTCTCTTTATGTAAGGTTTGAATACGTTTTTTACGTTAGCCTATTCATTGTGGACGGCAAGAAAAAAAAAGTTTTCGCGCATGCGCACTTGATTCTGTATTATTTAACATGTACGCAAATAAGTATAATTCTTTGTGCCTTTTTTACGTAAATGGTATGCCACATAAGCCTTTACGTTACATATCATTCATGGACCAATTAAAATCGAGATATTACTAGACATTTACGCAGCTTAGGCCAACGTCACTACGTTGGCTATGCTCATTCACGTCGCGTTACCCCCGCGGATTTTTAAGTCAACATTGCAGCTGCCGTGCCCGCAGATATTTCAGACTGGAGGAATTTTAACAAATTGGATTATAATTTAAAAAGGAACAGAATGAATAGCAAGAGAAAGGCCTGCGCCAGCCTTGGACGGTGTACAGCAGCAACAGGGACAAACAATGTTCGAGCATTTGAAACGGACAGGTAGCCTACATGAACGGAAGGATGCTAGCTAGCTAGCTGTGCTGTCAGTCAGACTGTCACTGGATTACTATCGTCTTGCTTATTTCTACAGCCAGGGAGTCAGAATGGTGAGTCAGAAACTTTTTTGGGGTTTATTTAATAATAAAATTGGATGAATTGATACCGAGTGCAATCCATTCTGCATTTTATATTCAATTGAGCAGTTGTGTTTTCATTGTTACTGACGGACAAACCTAAGCTCTGCAATGTGGATAAATGGTTACATTCTGATGCTGGACAGGTCCATGGGGCATATGCTACTGGTACTTTATCTATTAAGATAAAGTTTATGGAGTGGAGTTGCCATCAGTTATGCTGTAGTCCTACATAATGATGAAGTCTGTCTTTTATTTTTAAGTTGAATAGAAGTAGTACCGGTAGTTTGAATCGGCGAAGGTTTGACTTGTTGCCTTACGTTTTTTCGGCCCTCGGTGTGAGGGACGGGTCCGTTAGGTCGATGGATGCGATGTTTAATCATTTAGACCAAACTACAGTAGGCTACGGGCAAACCTGAAGTCACCGTCGTCACATTTCATATACGTCTCGTGTGTGTGTGTGTGTGTGTGTGTGTGTGTGTGTGTGTGTGTGTGTGTGTGTGTGTGTGTGTGTGTGTGTGTGTGTGTGTGTGTGTGTGTGTGTGTGTGAGAGTGAGTGAGAAAGAGAGGAACTTATTTGAAATCGGCCGTGCGTGCCTGTTTGTTGTTTATTGTTTTTGATTTAACAATATATAGGTTTAGAGAAATCTGGCTTTCAGAACTCTGCCTACCCACTCACTGACCTCACCGCACGTCACTGGTGTGTGTGTGTGTGTGTGTGTGTGTGTGTGTGTGTGTGTGTGTGTGTGTGTGTGTGTGTGTGTATATGGGGGGGGGGGGGGGGGGGGTGAACTGCTTCAAATCAATGCAAAGAAAGCATCAACCGAGCCATGGGGTATACGACTACGAACCTGTACAAATCGATGCCCGTCTGGTTTTTGCGCCATGCCTCCCCCTGCCTCAGCACCTCCTCCACGATGTCTTTATCTCGGGGCAGTCTGTAGCCGCCTGGATAAATGTAGAACCAGCAGAGCACCAGTACGCAGAGGGCGGCCCAAGCCGACAGCTTGCCCCGGTAACATCGCACCAACATCTTCCCACTATACCCTCCTTACCCCCACCGCTGCTGCACGGCTCAAAACAACCGGCGAACGCACACCGATGCACTAAAAACGCAGGCTCAAAAGCTCAAAGCTGCTCACTCTCCGCTGCGGACCCCCGGCTCATCCCAGCAGTATAGCCTACAAGAGGGACTGTAGTAATCTATGAATGAAGCTTGCAAAGGCAGAGTCCGCGACCCGCTTGTTTGGCTCAAGCATCGGTATGGAAATCCGGTCTGTGATGAAGACGAGCAGCAGTAGCGCACGCTCGGTTGCGGGCTCGTGGTGCAGTGTGTCGGGTTCTGCAGGAATCCGCTGCTCGCTGCACTACTCGGAGCATCAGCACCATCATTAAGAGCCTGGTGATTGTGAGGAATCCTGCGGAGTCCCCCTCCTCTACTCTCCTCCTCCTTCCCTCCTCCTCCTCCAAGCCCGACGTTCCAATGTAAAACCAAATCCAGAAAGGGGTCTGCGCGTGCCTCCGGGTCAAGCAGTCGGTCCACCTGGATGGATCCCCTCGCTATCTCTTTCTCTCTCCGCTGAGCTCGTCCTGCTGCAGCCTTGTCGGTCTGCGGTGCAAAGTGATTGAACCGGGTCAGTCCTAATTCAGTCTCCCTCCACCTCGCCCATCTTTTTCCTGTCGACACCGCCTCCGCCTCCTTCTCTCCGCCTAGACAAAGTGCTTCTTGTGATTCTGGAGGCGTGTAAAGCGCACCGGGAACAGCGCGCGTAAAAGCGGAAGTTGACTTTCAAAATAAACACATTAGGCCTACTTCAAATTACTTCACAGGTGAGCTGACAATCCAGCTTCCTAGAAAGCTTTTCTTACATACCTCCAGGATTAAAGGAAAAAATAACTTGAGGCCGGTCATTTCTTTAATTAGAGACACAATGGCAATATTAAAATTATTCCTTTCCTTTTATGGCCCAACAATTTGTTGTTATTCCCGCTCACTCGCTCCCTTGAAACTGGCTGCTGCAGGGTGAAAGTGTCTCGCTTTGGCTTCCCGCTGCGATCTGTAATGCGAAGTGCTGCCGCCCCCTGCTGGATATAGTCTGAACTGAATGAATACAAAGGCTGGAGAATGATTGATTGTGACGGTGCTTCAGCTGCTCATAGTGTAGAACCAGTCCACACCCAAATAACCCCATCACTTGATGATTTCATGTTTCATCATAAAGTCCAGACATATTCTTACAATTTCTGCTCTAGAAAACCGAGCAGCACAAACACACTCATCACATATCGGCATATATATATTTTTTCTACCCTTGATTTCCCTGTAGCCTTGAAATCCAGACCTGCCGCTAGGCGCTGGCAAATTAAATTTGCTGCGCCTGCCCCTATCGTTCTAGATATGGGTCTGGATTTCCAGGCTAATTGCTAATTTCCCTGCACACCAGCAGCTGAAGTTCTGTTCAAATTACGCTCTGCTTACCTCTTGTGGAGAAAAAATTAAGTGTTCAGAAACGCAGTAGTTTTGTTTACCATAAGAAAGATCTGTGTGTGGAGGAGGTGCAAAAAGGGCATATTTAGCAACACAAAATATTGAACTTTGCTGCCAGCTCTGTTTTCTCTTCAGGCTTGGGATTGAGGAAGAAATTGGTACCTTTACATTTTCATGGAGGGCATAATGTATTTAAAAAACGTCTATATAGGAGCCACAGGAATTTACACAATGAAATTATTTCAAGGCACTCAACTCAAATCTGACACTACAGCTGCATAATAACATAACACAAAAATAAGAACATTATGGACATATTTAGACATAGACATGCATGTAGATTCCTGCAAGGTTATTTATGTGCATTTATTTATGTGTATAATGGATGACTAACTTCCAGCGTCATTTGTTTTAATAGACGTGTCTTCACTCCCATTATCCCTCTTGTGGAATTGTGAAGTGTGAACGCAGACCATTCATCGTTCAAGGTTGCTGTAGTGGCTTTCTATTTAGCCACTTAAAGTTGCATGTCGTCGAGCATTTTTGACGGGTGCCTTAACGCCTGAATAGCAGCAGGATCCAACTTATCAGCTATTGAGGTAGGCCTATGGCTTAGACAAAAAGTCCCTTCTGCACTGAACAATGTTTGCCTCCTGGCATGCAAAGATACCGTCTGCAGCCCTGCTACACCTGATTAATACCCTTGCACCGGAAGGTATCTGCCACGTCGTGGTCACAATGTGCATTGCAAACAGTAAAAGTAAAACAAAACAAAGAAAATAATTGGATAAATGGCTATTGCTTCTATTGACACT
Source organism: Hyperoplus lanceolatus (assembly GCA_026929865.2). Lineage (NCBI taxonomy): Eukaryota > Metazoa > Chordata > Actinopteri > Uranoscopiformes > Ammodytidae > Hyperoplus > Hyperoplus lanceolatus. The sequence continues at coordinate 15,003,596 of CM049416.1, forward strand.
TTTTTTATTATTATTTTTTTAGTTGTGTTGTGCACGCCAAAATATAGTCACTGTTTGCCCTTTGACCTGCATATAGTCAGATATACAGTGAGGCTACATGACTATAAAACTCCACAAAATGACTCTCCACACAAATAAAGTGTAGAAAGCAGTTTAAAATACAAGAATTCCAAAAACACACATCTCCTACTTCCATTCAGAAAATGCAGCACCTTAATAATGTTGACATGAACCATCCAACAGTAATCTCACAGCCCGTCCTGTACCCCCATTTTGTCTAGATATATGGGCTGATAGAAGTGTGGGTAGCTGAGCAATGTGGGCTACTTGCGGCACCTGCTGCACCCTGTTGGGAATCTCCGGTGTCAAGGTTAGAGCAGCTAAGGGCAGAGGGAGGGATGCCAAGGCAGGCCACTTGGCTGAAGTCCTGTGTCAGCTGTTCTCTGTGTCAGGGCAAAGAAACACTGATTAACTCTGTAGAAAGATCCAGAAAGTGTGAGGAGACAGGGCAGGGAGGCAGAGGTACTGAAACAAGTAAACAAAATACCTGCATCCTGTTATAGTGATACTTCAGTCTCTGATTACAAACAAACAATAGTATAGAGTTAATAGTAGGAAGGAGTGGCACATCTTTTAGACGTAAAAGTAGTTTGAAATGACTTCATTACAAGTAGGTGTCCTGTATTGAAAATGTAAATTAATTTGCAAAAATATACCTAAACTACTTATATAAAAATGTTCATTGTGCAAAATAAATATGGCCCCAAGAATGGCATACCGTTGCTGTATATTACTGTATTATTGTTACTGATGCATTGATGTGTCATTTTATAAACGTGTCATATGTTTTGCATTTAAAAAATCTTCATCTTAATATAAATGGTAAGTTTAGCATAAAGTAATATGTCAAGTATTTGCTCTTGAAATGTAGTGTAAACTGGAGAAATAGTTAGGTAAAGTACTGTAAAATGCACTCTAGTACTGTACCGGAGTAAATGTAGGCTACTCACAAGTCAGTATAGAAATATGATTTTTTTTTCTCACATTTTGGTCATTGTTCTGTAGAATACAAAATGGTCTTTTTGAGTGATAACACACAGACCCTGGAGTCAAAATCCTGTCACCTCGCAGCAGAGCCGACTGAGTCATGACAATGGGTTTGGATGGATTATGTAGCAGACAACTGACAAAACAAATAACCCTCCAAAAAGAGCAGGTGAGGATGGTCTAAAAGCCCCATGAGGGTCAGGGCGTCACCAGCCCCCGCCATACTGAATATTGAATAACCAGGCTGTGGCTGGAGCTCCCGATTCCTTTCTATCCATCCCCAAAAGGTTCCTAATTAGTTCAATTGTTCTGTGATTGATTTACGACCACATAAGGGAAAACACTGAGCAGCTATTTATGAGAGGCAGTCGACGGGAGAAAGTGCTTCCCCGATACCAAGGCCTGCCTCTTTTGTTTTCTCTCTCTCTCTCTCTCTGTCTCTATATGTCAGTGTGGAGACCGAGGGGAGTTGGGTTGCATCAGAAATAGCTCTCCCACCTGCTGAGGATCACTGAAAAAAAAAATATGATGACAGAACATTTGCTGCCCCCGTCCCCCCTCAACCCTGCATCTTCCTCCTTTTCATTGCCTCTCATTGCTCACTGAGGTATTGTCTCTATTTCTCCTTTGTTGTATTAAAACCGATAGTGGATGCTGTTCGACACTTTGATGACGGATGCGAAAGGGATTATTTATCTGCCAGAATACCCTGGAAAACGAAGAAATGTGGCTTTTTCACAACAAATACAACATTTAAAATGTCATTTAATCATCAGTTGGGCAGGAGCAGCATTTTAGGAAATAACTAAAGTAAGACATTATCAGCGAATCTTCTTTATATGTGTGGTCATAATTAGATGTCACATACGTAGATGATACAGACACTACATGTAATGCTATAAAATAAACTATATTCATACCAGATAGGAATATGTATTGCCTATATTAAATCTGTGCACGTCTATGTATGGAAATGACCATTTAAATTTTCAAACGTATGTTCTCATAAATCACATTTGTTTTGGATATTTGGTGGTGGACACATATATGTAATTTACTTTTACAAACGTGTATTAGAATTGTATGCGAGGGAAACATGAAATCAGGGTTGAGATGTAGGCTACAAAAGGTGAAGACAAAAGATAATCATACAAGAAATCTTCACATGCTATTCCTGTCGCGTAGAAATCTTCGCGTTCATTTTCACTTTGGCTTCGCTAATCTGTGTCAAGCCTTTACAGCTCACTGAGAGCAAAAGGTTTCGGCGTGGACTCTTCCGTGCTTCATGAGGCCCTTCCTAAGACCTTCCTTGTAGCTAAATCTTGCTTCACCAAAAACACCTTAGCACTCGCATCAGCCTCTATTCCAGTGTAAGCCGCTGCTAAAGAAGGGAAACTTGATGCTCAGGGGTTAAGTGATCAGCAACAAGTGCCAGAGCTAAAGGCCCGAGATTAGCATACATGCTCTGAAATCTTGATGAAGTCAGGCAATGAATGTGTTGACAGAATGAACACACACACACACACACACACACACACACACACACACACACACACACACACACACACACACACACACACACACACACACACACACACACACACACACACACACACACACACCACACACACACACACACCACACATAACAGGACAAAACATGACCACTGGGATGGAGAGGTCAAAGACACAAACAGGCTTTTTTAATGAACAAATGGATGAAAATCACTGTTTGTCCCAGTCGCTTAGAAACAGCACTGCAAGTCTCCGACTGCACTCTGATGTTCACCATGTCCACCATCTTTAGCTGTTAGCAAGCCTTTATTAGCCAATTAGATCGAGGCATAAATAGCAGCCGAGGGTGTTGGGATGGAGAGTGATTAGTTTGGCAGGTATATGTCATTAAGAAGTAGAAAATATTAGTCCAATTTAAAAGTCTAACCTGATGAAAAGTCTGCTGAAGTTATTAAATTTCACCCTGAGGGAGATACGAATGAATTGCAAAATGTTATAGCAATCTGTCCAACGGTTGTTGAGATGGAGACATTTAGCTCCAAAATTCAAATATCAACCTCATGTTGGTGCTGGAGGAAAAGGCAGTGTATCACTAAGTCTACAGGGATCATCCTCTGAGGACCATGGAGGTCTGTACCAAACTATGGAGGTCTGTCCCAATGGGATTTTGTTCAAATGTTGAAATTGTAATTTCTCACAAGCCATTGTTTGTTATGTTCTTTTTGCCTCAGAAGACATTGGCTTCATGATATTGCCTGATATTGGATAAAGCAGAGCAAGTAGGCTGTAAACAAAACTAATTCCTTTACAACAAACACCTTATAAAGACTATACCTTATTAATCATCCCTTGTTTGAACTCTTCAAACGGTGGTATTGTTGTAAAAAAAAACAATATTGTTGGAACCATAGGGAGAAGCACATAAACTTGGAGCTTTACGCACATATTTCCCTCAATGACATCTATTCAAATGTAATGTCTGTTAATTAGTCCACTGGCAGGACATCCGCCATTTTTCTATGGAGTAACAATAAGAGTGATGAACAGATCAGGACAGAATGAAGAGCTGTGCGTCTCATATTTATTTCCGGCATCTTTGTGTAAAGGCAGTTGAGATAATAAATTGTAGTCGTATATCTTCACTGTAGCAGTCGTTTAAAACTTATCCGCTTCCGATGAACTCAGAGCCTCTGTGACATAATTGGAACAACCCCATTGTTATGCTGGGGCATGACATAATCACAACAACTAGTATTTTTATCATAATAACTGTGATTAGAATAGATCAAATGTCACAGGAGGAGCTCATTCCTGTTAAGGCTATTTAACCTTGATAATGTCACACTGCAACAGTTAGCGCATGGCTGCCTTACAGATACCTTCACGTATGTCACTAAATACCCAGAAAGAGAGCGAAAGTGAATTATAAATCATTCAAGTGTTAATAGTGTTACTAAATTAATGTCACAATAGTTACATGCAGCCTACAGTACAATGGGGAGAGCGGCCTGAACTATTCTTAGAATATGATTGTGTGCTTTGCTATGCGTGTGGGGGCATTTGGTGTGTATTGTAGCTCCAGTTAGATTAGGTTATCTTAAAGACGGATAGCAGGAGGAAGGAGTTAGCTTCCCAAAACTGAACAAAATCCATCTACTATAGTACTTATTAAGCAAATTAATGAACACACTACAACATGTTTGTTTAATAGGTATAACAATTCAAAGTAGCTATTTCAGAGGCTTTGTTGTGTACTCTTAACTTTCTGCCAGAGATGTCATAATCATGCTTTAAGTTACACTCCTGAATTTGATCTTTGGCTGTTAGATCCACTGTTGTAGCCATGGACCTATAAAGTAAGCTTGTAGCTTTATTTTTTTCTTACTCTAAAGAAGGGAAAGAATATTTCAAGCAACAACAGGTAATATCTAGACAATACCATTAAGGTAATGCTCATGATTTATTAATATGCTGCTCTGGTGTTGTCACAGTGTCAGGGGTGGTGAGATTTCATGGTTGGTCCCATGCCAGCGCATTCTTGAGACCAGACGTTATATATCTGCTGTCCTCCCACCACACTGCTCTCACAAAAAGCCGCCCATTGTCTCCAGCACTTTGACTCTCTCTGCAGACACCCATTCACAGGTAAAACAACCATCAGTTTATTGTGTGTTTTAAGTATTTAAGACATACAGTTAATGTATTCTTATTATTTTTGAATAGTGTTTTGCTTTACTTTTGGTCATTTTTTATGTTCTGGTTTATGAAATGAAAGTCTGGTATTTTTTAAGGACTATTTAAAGAGCAGAATGTTTTATTTTTAAGCCACTTTTAGTGACATTTGTCAATTGTATTAACATGTAATTGTCTAAAACAAGCCTATGAGAACTATGTTGAGGTGTCATTAGTTTACACTACAAAAACAAAACTGAAATGATGCTCAATATTGTGGACTCAGTTGTTCTTGCCGTGTCCTTGCTTTATAATCCTCTTGTCAAAGGATGCCGAGGACTGTTTGTTATGTGGCGCCGCGATGGGTCAAATGACACTGTGGAAAACTGGGGTGACGCATTCCCCATAAACTGTACTAATGCACACACCTCTGTCTCTCTCGTTTGTTTGTTTTTGGGATCACAGCTGAGGCGAGGTAAGAAGATTCATGTTAATCCTCCATTGCTCAACGCTACTATCATGGTCCATGTTTATGTGATTAATTGATTACGGGAAAACTGTATTGACTTCCTTAATAGACCAAAAAAACAGCAACTCTTACAATTAATATAAACCTAATTAACATTGCCTACAGCTTATTTCTGCCTGTTTTTGGGTTTCAGGAGCCCCAAAGGACCAGCAGCCATGAATCCTAAGTGGGATAAGGTGAGCCAGCTATATTCCACCGTGTTAATCCCCCATGCAGGGAGAGGAGACACATTGTCCTCATGCTCATGGCCTAAAGATCTGGCAGTGGTTATCTGTCAGAGTTGTTATCAGCATCACTGTGAGCTTTCCCCTTGACTTGGTCCTAATAATAAAGCATTATCTTTTCACATGCTGCTGCAGTTAAGTGCTGTCGTGTTTGACACCCACAGGTCTTTCCATACATATTTTCTTTACTGTGTATGGAACATCTTAGAGTGATTCCAAAGATGTCCATACAACTCATTTTTCTTCAGTGTACTAACAAATCGGTCCCACCTCGTTATATGAGCCCCTTTGAAATGCTTAATAATCTATTTCACTTTTTGATTTATCATTATTGAACTGTAATATTTTATTTTGTTGTGAACAAATATTGACAAATTCCTTTTTTCCCCAGCCGAAGTCGAAGATTACGGCTTCTCGCAAGCTCTCCCTCAAGGTGAGCAGTTATGATATACCTTATACTCCAAATAGTTTTCAGATGAACACCTATATCGACAACCTTCTTCATGTTCCAAATGTGTTTATTTGAATGGCACATTATGTATCACTAGCAATTATATGGGAACAACATGCTGGAAAAACTAATATCTTTAGAATCTCTTTCAAGTCATTTGCCAAACAGTGATTTAAATTCACTACAACATCGGGTCTAATGTGTACTTTAACCAAACCCAAGTAGTTTCTCTCTGGTTGAGCTGCACAGTTTTGATTGGTCCGTGTTTTGACCAATCAGATTCTTCTACTCACAAAAGCGTGTGAGGATTTGGAGAGGGAGACGCAGGAAAGGGAGGAAGAGAAGGTGCGCTACCTAGGAGAGAAGTTGCCCCCTTTGCAACTGTCTGGATTACCATTGGATGAGCTACAAGTAAGTGTATTAACACAAGGAAGACCCTCAGGCAATATATGAGCACATTTGGTAAATGTATTTAAAAAACCATCTCTCTATGTCCTTCAGAACCTATGCAAACAGCTCCATGCAAAAATTGACGTCACGGACGAGGAGAGATATGACTGTGAATCCAAAGTTACCAAACACAATAAGGATGTAAGTCCCTGAACGAGTTTCTCCCCCCAGCATGTATTTTCTCTTATTATTGCCTTGCAAAGTTCAGTCAATATATTTTAAAATTAAAAAAAGTTTCTAACCTTGACTTGAAACCAGATATTAAAGCCTGGAGAAAGAAGCCTCTATTGATGTGTTGAAAGTTCTCTTGAAATTTTATATCAACACCAAATCCACTTTAGCTTTAGTTCAAAGCAAGAATATAACATATTATATATTATATATACACATTTCAGCAAAAATAACCTTGCAAAAGATTGGATTCTTAAGTCTTAGCTTTTAAAAAAGAGGATTGTTCAGTAAAAGTTAGGAGTCCCCAGAAGCATTTGTGTTTATACAGTATATATATTGTTTTCTTTAGATCCATGAGCTGAAGCTTAAGGTACAGGACCTTGGAGGCAAGTTCAAAAAGCCTGCCCTCAAGAAAGTAAGGGTGTCTGCAGACGAGATGATGAGAGCTCTCCTGGGCTCCAAACACAAGGGCTCCATGGACCTCAGATCCAACCTCAAGTCTGTGAAGAAAGAGGACGTCAAACAGGACAAGGTATCAAGGCTCCCCGCAACATTTAGTCCGTCACTCTACAAACTCCTTGAGTGTGCAGGAATGTTATGGAGAGATGCACGTGTAGATAAAACTCTGGTCATTTTTTTCTCTTCAAACCCTAGGTGCTCACTGGTGAAGTGGGTGACTGGCGTAAGAATGTGGAGGCCATGTCTGGCATGGAGGGCCGCAAGAAGATGTTCGACTCAGCCAGCGGACCCCAGTGAGACACTCATGAGCGACAAGTCCTGCAAGAGATGAAGCTGGCCAACTGATAGCAAAGGGAGAGAGGAAGAAGTCCAGGCAGAAATATGGAGTTCTTATCTGAACGCTAAGTGACTTGAAAAGCAGCAGGAATTTACGCCTATGGTCATAAACAAGTGTAACCCTGAGTAGTGTGCCCCCTGTTTGCTTGACGGCCATTTTCTGTGCAACGACTCAAAGCACTTTGAGAAAAGAGTAGGATGAGTAGATGAGTTCCTTTTTTTATCGCCAAAGAACATTTGTTTGTTTTTTTGCTATGACATCTTTAGACAATTAAAGTGGATATGAATAAACCCATCATCGCACTTCAGTCTTTGAAGGTTCCATATCTGTGCTTGACTTTATTGTGTTTCATTTTTACAGGCAACAGTTGATTCGTGTGTAAGAGAATGGAAAAAAAGCTTAACTGTAACCTACCTAAACGCAGCCTCATAACGTTTACATAGATCCCACCGACGCATCCATAAAAGAAAGGAAGGATTAACTGTTTTCAATTTAAGTGTAAATCTCCTTTTACCAGATTGCAATCTCTGCAGAACAAGAGACAAAGCTTCAGCAATTTTTGAAGAAACATGTTATAAGCTCATTAAAAATTCCAAAGGGAATTGGCCTCAATCTGATAATAAGACACGTGTTTTGATCATCACATTCATGTTCTGCTCACACTTTAATCATTTCAGAAAAATAATGAAAAACAGCAGTCCCTTTACCTTTGGAGTTCAATGTAGCTCGTTCATGATAAATTATATTTAGAGTTTGATGAGGGGAAACAAACCACAGGAGACCAGTCCCAGCAGATGGCGGAACCCTGGAAGACCTGGGCCAACGGTTATTTTTAGCCACGATATTGTCCTCCATACCTCCTTCCCAACCTTTTGAAAGCACAACCCAGCGACATTGTTGTCCGACTCATAGCAATAGCATTAGCAATATAGAGTCTTTATTTATCTATCACCTTTCAAAACAATGCCAATCAATCAATGTGATTTACACATATACAAAGCAGAAAGGAGCATCCATATAAAATACAATTAAAGAAAGTAGATACATAAAATAGTAATTTAAAATAAGTGCGTGTTTGTGTGTGTGTGTGTGTGTCAGTGGGTTGACTGGCTCCCGTCACCCAGCCATTGTTATTTCAAGTATGACAGTCACACTAACAATAGTCGCAACAACAGCTAAGGACGTACATATCAGTTACTGTATATGCTTTTATGGTCTGGTTATGGAAACCTGTGTTTAAACAGTTGACACAAGTCTAGTGACACACACATTCAGACAGAAGCTTTTCTTAAAGAGTCACATCTTTCTCAGTGTGTGTGTGTGTGTGTGTGTGTGTGTGTGTGTGTGAGTGTGGTATGTGTTGAGTCATCTTGTAAAGCTGCTCTATAGCATCTCGTCTGCCCCTGCATTCTGTATCTATAAATAGGATAGTGATGAGAGACACAGTCACTCACATAGAACAAATGCTCCAGATGTGCATCTCAGAGTTCAGTCAACACCACATGGTCTCTGTCTGTTGAATGCAAAAGGTTGCGACGCTGGAGCCACCCATATGACGTGTTGACAAGACGGAAAGGTGTCGCTCGATGTGCCAAAATGCAAAACCAACAAGCTCAGTGTTTGCTTCTGGGATGCACCACCGGTCACACTGTACTTCAGTGTCAGTGCCACTTGGTGGCAGTCCACAGTCAGAGTAATAGAGTACATCGACTTCACTATACATATTTTAAAACAAAAAAGGTACCTGAAAGGTGGATATGTTGGAAAAAATCACGGAAAACACTGGCTAATGATTTGTTTCCAGTTTTATCATTTGAAAGGTCTTCGGCTCGTGCAAGTTTTTAGAGGTTTAACAAAACCTGAAAGGACAGCAAGATATAACGTTTTAGTTGGTATATTTTGAATTTTAACATGAAGATAATATGAATGTGTACAGTATATTCTGTAAGCAAAATAATGAAAGTGTAGGATCTATCTGTTCCAATTTGTTAAAAACAGCATCAGTGGTAAAATTCCAGCTATATCCTACATCTCGGCTATGAACTCCATCCTGCTGTATTATTCCTTTGTGTTTTTAAAAATGACTTCTCTTTTGGGGAAGAACAGAAACCATATTTCTAAAAGTTGGAAGATGGAAGGCAATGAGCCTGACAATGAATAATCACTGCTGTGGCTCTAAGCATCGGCAGTTCATTTCGCTCATGGAATAACCCAAAAGGAAAAGAAAAATGAGCATTAGACTGCAAAGAAAATATTGATGCAGATTGCAGTGTGTGCAGTCAGTGTGTATGTGTGTGGCCTGATGAGAAAGGGAGATTGATGTCATTAATCTTGCACATGCAGCTCAGGCTGAGTATTTATTGCCACAGGGACTGGTGGATGGCGATATTGGAATATATATGACAATAACAGAGGAAGGTCTGGTGATTAGACAGAGTGCCCTGTGTGACCGGGAGCTCCAGGCCTATAGTTCTTCCAGCAACAGCTACTGTTGAGTATCCGGGCAGTCACACCTCTCGTCAAAAGGCCATTCAATGAGATACTGTATGTTGACACCATGCCAGAGTCAGAATTAGGCTACAGGTATCGGACAGTTAATCAAGTGCTGCAGTCATCATGACCCTGTCAAATTCACATGTTACATATAAGAAGGTTGCATCAGTTAAAGGTGCAGTGTGTAATATCTGAATATTCTGGCTCATTCATTCTAAGGATTTTTTTTTTAATTTTTATTTTCAAGCGATCATACATTATTTAAAGCACACTTATGAATATTATATCCCATTTCTACATAGTCTGTTCTGGAAAATGCCAATAGATTCTACACACTGCACCTTTAAGATGTATACATATTACAGGTGACATTTTTATAATTGACCTATGATGAGTGAGAAGAAACAAGGTGAAATGCCTTTTTTTTATAGTTTGAGGAGAGAACGGGTGTAGTATCGCAGGAATAACCACAACTACAAATGCAATGTTTTCCGTAAAGTCATGGGAAACAAATATGTCCATTTACTCCTCCACTTTCACGTTTCCCCAATGGTTTGGGGGGCTGCAAAGTACAGTGATCTTCCAGTGACAAGCCCATATGGGTGACCTGTGGGCTTGTGCTGCTACTAACTAGCTACAGTACAGTCTCTGTGTACAGCTTACTGTGGGGATGTGACAAACAAGCGACTTGAGACAAAAAACCTGTTTCTTCTCTAAATGTATTGTCTTTATTTGGAGGTAATGACACAGAAAAGGAGCTATGGTGGATTCAGGGGTACTAACCTTACAAACCCAAAGAAACGCAAAGACACACACACACACACACACACACACACACACACACACACACACACACACACACACACACACACACACACACACACACACACACACACACACACACACACACACACACACACACACACACACACACACACATATGCTCCTCTGTCAAAAAGTGTTAATTGGATTCGGAGTGAGAGGTGAATGTCTTTGAAACATTCACAGGCAGCGGATGGAAAATGACTGGAAACAAAATAATGATGAAACACGTTTGTTATTCATTGCTAATTCATTTGACCTGGAAAAAGGTTAACTTGATCTGGAACTGGAAATTGCCTAATGTGCCAGGCTGAAGGAATCTGTATCATAGCTTGAAATGTCTATATCTTAATGGCTTCTTAAGTTACTGTATATAGCCTAAAGAAAATCTGAATGTAATTCCATTTAACACCAGAATGAACCCCTATAATTAAAGTTTTAACAGCTGGCGTGAACATAATGGTACTCAATGATGAACTATTTCTTTAGCAGTATTAGTTGTATTAAGAATTGAAATTATTTGACCACTTGGGGGCACTGAAACAAGCTGAAATCACAACATTAAATTGCATTCTCTTTAAAAAAGTTAGCAAACAGTTGCCTGTTAACACATCCAGTAATCTCTGGCCACCTGATAAATGTAAATCAGGTAATCTCTCTCCTTTAGGCACCGTTTTTGGTCTCCACCCACTTCTGAGTAAAATATTTGGCATTTTAACCACTTTAGCTTGTTAGTTTAGTTTAGTTTGTGACTACATCTGACTTCTGTCACATTACACAAAACTGTATTAATTTGATCCATTGTCAATATAAAAATACTGATTAGTGCTCCTTTAAATACACTCCATGTTGAGTATTTTTTAAATAATTTTTGGGCATTTTGGCTTTATCAGACAGTTTTGGAGAGGCAGAGATGAAATGGGCACCCCTGAGTTTTCTAAAATGTTAAATGAGTTCAAACATTAAGTGGACAGTGAAAAGCTCTTTGCACATTTGAGTATTTTTTTTCTGTGTTGGTTTCTCACACATAAAAGCTGTTTCAGGGCTGTTTCATCAGTCTTAGCAGAGGTTCACTTCAGTTGAGGCCTCCATGTCTTTGTTCCCCTTATTCAGGAAAAAAGCTGGAGGTAATCATATTTCAGAGCAGCCCACAGAATGGGTTAGCTCTTTGGGATTACTTTAAATACCTACTGGACATCTGGACATATTGGTAGATATTTTTCCCAGTTAAAGCAGTCACACCTTTTAATAGATTGTTTTTAAGTTGCTCAGCATTGCTACTTGAAACTTGTTTGTGATTGTATATCATAAAAAAATGGTAATAACCCTATCGTTCCTATGAGGATTTGTCACTGTCATGGTACACTAGGATTCTTTCTCATCAGGAGAAAAGCTTACCATAAAGCAGAACAATCGATGACACTTCACTTCAAATGCTTAATTTATGCAGTTGATGTGCATCTTAATCCGAGCACTGCACCATCAACACATTTCCACCAATCACCTACAATGGTTAAAGTAAATCTACGATTGGTGCCTGGGGCCTCACTCCCTTGTCATTATTGATCTCCTCTGAGCCAATAGGGAGGGCGAGGGTGGCTGATGGGTATTGGTTTTGTAAACCCAAAAGTGACCAGGGGTCAACAAGATGCAGCCATTATAGATGCAACCTTGTGTTAATCAGGTGGATGCTTTCAAAAGGGCCTCAAAGAAAGTAGAAATCGGTTCTTATTTTCAACTACAAAAATAAAGAATTTATAAAAAAGGTACTTTTCCAAATATGTGCATACTGTGATTTAAGCGCTCTGGGAAAGAAGTTAGTATGTGCAACTTTGAAATACCATTGTCAGAGCTTTATTAGAATTACGATATTAAGGAGCAAAATGACAGCCCTCCCCAAAGTCTGTATGTTATGGACAAGATGGGAAACTGCTGATTTTTCTGCGGGAACTAAATCTTCAAATAAAAACCATCTACATGACACACAGACACACACTTCCTCAGCTGATCCTTTGTCGCCTCAGGTGTCCCTGAAGCAACTGTGCAAACAGCCTGTCTCTGTTTAATTATTAATATTTATGTCAGAATTTAGCACAATGGAAGATGTTGAAACCATGGAGGTACACAAGACGTTATGTAAGCAATTGTTGTCCAAGGCTTTGCGGTCCTCAGTTGTTTTCTAAAACCACTAGTCTGATTCTCTTTGATCTTCTCCTCTGTCTAGAGATACTTGGGACATCAATGAATAACAATGGCTTTTACCTTGACTCACCCCAGCTGTCATGAAAAGTGTCTGCAGTATTTTCAGCATTCAGTGTGGTCCTTTCTTATTAGATGAAACATTTAAATTGAAATTGTTGGCACCCTAGCAGTGTGTATCTAGGATAGATTGACCTACTATGGTCAACATTTTATCCGCTAAACATTAGCACTTTTTCATTGATACTGTATGCTAAAACTATAATGACAAATTAATTGTGCAGTGCTTTGCCTCAGTAGACTCTTTGTCTTGTTTCTACTTAACGATGACCGGCTATAGTACCTTTTTTTTTACCTTGATAATATTAATGACGGAGTTTAGAAACAATCAATCCTTGTTGCCATTTTGCCAAATCATATAAAGTGCTGTTTTTACCAGATGCTCATGGTGTCAATAACTCACTGACTCGCTCATCACGTCTGACATCGCCGCAGTGTCACTAATGAAGTGTAGTGTCGCAGGTAATTAATTTCTACCTGACCTTAATTGCCTTATCTTGAAGTCTGCTCTTATCGCCTCTCTGGATGTCATTACTGCTCCAAAGTCCTTGAAAAAAATGTGCAATCAGTTTTTTCTTACTGTGAGAACCTACTCGGCTTATTTGACATCTATCCCGAACAAAAGTCAGCCTTATTTTGATCAATCTTTCCTTTTTTCCATTGTGATTTTTTTTTCTTCTAAAACTTTAAATGCCAAAGGGATAGTGATGACACATAATACATCCATAACCAATGAGTCATTTCAGGGCATAAAAAATATTTCACATCTGAGTCAAGTCGTGTGTGTGCAACACGCCATCCATTGATATTAATGAGTTCTGCTTCCAAAAGAGCGAAAGAACAGAGCAGTTCCCTGGTATTGCTGAGTCTGAAGATTGGATAAAACTGGGAAATCACTGGAAATGTAGTGACAGAATGAACGAGAGCTATCACTTAAAATGCATGCTTTTGCTTTGGGTTCAGAGTAGTGCACGTGTTCGACTGTGCATCAAATGAAGCTGCACAATGAGAGAGAACATAGCTGGTCTACTTTCAACTAAGCAACCAAGGGGAGATACAACAGCACTCCAGGCAGGATAGTGATAGAAAGTAGTTTGGAAATTATAATTTCTGAAAGAGGATCCGATGATGGGGCTAAACTTTCAACACTGCCAACCAACTTTCACACTTTTTTCTTTCAGTAGTGAGAAATTTGAAATGTTGAACTGAAAAAAAAAGCTGCTAGCATGTCTGTTGACTGAGTCTTCGCTAAATGGCACGAACAGTTTTCCCATCTGCAGAGGTATGGCAACGGTGCATCCTTCTTTTTCATTTCAGATCATGGATGTGCTTCCCATCTCAGGCCTCAAAGGTACCACTTCCAGCAGCAGGTCCATAGTAAGCAAGGCTGGACTTTGAAGGTGTCACCCCAATACCAAAGTCACTGCTGGCCCCCTTTCCATTTTTTTTCAACAATCTCATTGCAAAACCCAATTTTTGTCTCCATCCGGCCATGTGTTGCTTCAGTCGGGTGTACAAAGCCATTTTTCACTTCATGCAGCGTGTAAAGCAGCCATACGGAAGGAGGCACCTGGCGGCACCTGCACTGGCTCACTGCCTGATAGTTCACCTTCTCAAGGATATATGACGTTTAAGGTTCTTTTCTGAGCCATTTGATCTATTAACTCTCAGCAATGTATTTGTCAAAGCAAAATAAATACAAACCAATCCATTTTAGTTCCCCCCCATCTGTTCTCATTAAAAAGAAATAGCATTAATTACAGAATGTCATCAATGTCAATTAATCTGACAGGCTGTCCTTTGCTTCATTAGACTCTGACACTAATTCACAGTAACTTACTCGCCTTTGGGTTTTTTAAAAGGACAGATCATAAAAAAAAAAACGAGATTTAAACAGAAGTGACATTGGTTGATCTTGTCAGTATAAAGCACTGTGTCAAACACAAACACAAAGGCCTGTTACACATAAAAACAATAGACTAATGAGGAGTATAAATTTAAATTCCCGATGGGTTTGTAGTGCAACAACTTAATGGAAGTCTGAAAAGCATCACACTCGAGCAACCAGTATACTGCCGATCTCTCTCAGTGAGAAATCACTTGAGTCTGTATCAGAAGGGATCATCTCTGCAAACCTAAAACCCATTTCCTGTCCCTTGCTTTGCTTGCATGCTATCTGTGCGGTTGACTTGTTTTTTTATTTCCCTTTTGGTAAAGTCGGAGATATCAACACACAGGCTGAAGATGCAGCCTCATTCCCCTGATCCAAACTCAACCTTCTATCTCACCAGAGCAGGAACACAATGTATGATCTGCATACCAAATTCTTTTTTTGAAGTGAATATGCTAAAGAGAACCTACATCCACCCATCAAATCATTTTTGGACTGCATTGCTGCTAAGTGAGCAGCATTAGGAAGAAGCTATATTACGTTCAACCCTGCAGGGCAACATCCAGAACCCCAAACTAATCACATCACACATTCACGATAGAGCAGAGGCTCTTCCGGAGCTGAACTCATTTGGAACACAAGCAGCAACTTTCCTCCTGATTTCTTGATTTTCCTGTGAAAGTGAAGTGGATGGGAAATGGAAAGGGATTGAAAGAAGCAACGTCAGGCCTTCTGTAGTTGTAGGCAGGCAGAGGGGTCGACACACTGCAACTTAAGGAAAGTTAGAGACAGCAATAATAATAATATCTTGGTTTTATATAGTGCCTTTCAAGAAATCCAATGACACTTTACAAAAGTACAGGGGGTAATAACACACATTTAATCATTTTGACACAGACGCCGCAAAGTGAGAGAACAAGCCCAAGTCCCCCCACACATCCAAAGTGCTTGTCTGGTGCAGACTGCTGTGAAGATCATGGGGGTGAAAAATCAACTGTTCCTGTAGGCTCTTTATGAGCAGTCTGTCATCAGAATGACCTTTGCACTCCGGCAGGAGGTTTAAGGTCCCCAGGTGCAGCCTGAACCGCAACAAACATTAATTTTTACCTACACTGCGAGGCACACAAAAGACATTGGAAATAAGATAGAAATCCACTTCTAATTCACTTAATAGAAGAATAAACTGGCTGAGGCAGGTAATATATCAAATAATATCTGAATTTGTCATCAGAATGTTGAAAAAAATTAAAAACATTTGCTGATTTTCCATCACTGACGGATAACCTAAATCAGTAATCTCATGAGCCACAAACCATGGCAACAAATGTGTATGTGTCCCATGCAGATGAGGAATTTGAGCGTTTCTCCATTTGCTTGTGTTTTGTCTAATGCATGTGGGTTTTCTGAAATTGTAACGCATTGAGCTTCTAGGGCCCACCGAACCTCAGAGCAGCCAGCATGAGTCCACAACTCTGTGGGATTACTTCATGCAGTTTAATTATTTAAAAAGTAATAAGTCTTGAGGGATTCCATTTTTCTAGGATGTAGTCCATAGAATAGAGCTGCGCTTTGCAGGGGAAGAGGACTGGCCGACACATGGTGGGCAATCATGAAATGGAAAAAAAAGAAGAAGAAAAAACTGGATTAACATGTGAAACGTGCAAATCAGCTTCACTGTTCCCCCACTACGTGTTGACGTCACCGTTTCACTACGGCTCCGCCTCCGATGATGCTGATACTCCCCTTGCATCAGCACCATTTCTGCTGTCCTCACAACGTAGAGAGAGAGATAGAGAGAGAGAGAGAGAGGGAGGGAGGGAGGGAGGGAGAGAGACTACCCAACCCCGGCAGAAGCATTAGAGGCGTCAGACGGCCGCCAGAGCATCCCGGTATACGCAACGTTCACAGGGCCTCATCGACGGTTTGCAGCGCCAGAAAAAACAGAGGAAAAAAAACAGCTGAAGAACACGTCAACAACATAGCCGGGGCACACACGGCCACAAACACTATCAGTAATGGAGAGCCTGCTGGATAACCCCATGAAAGCCGTGCTTTACCTGAAGGAGCTCACCACCATCGTCCAGAACCAGCAGAGTCTGATCCAGACGCAGCGCCAGCGCATCGACGAACTCGAGCGGAAGGTGGAGGACCTGATCGGGGAGAACCGACACCTGCGCGACCCCCATCACTACGTGCAGCAGCCGCCACCGCAGCAGCCCGCTCCACCGCCACAACAGCAACATCACCACCACCAACACCACCACCCACACCCGACTCACCACCGCAGCATCAGTCCCCAGGCGCCGCCACCGGCCCCGGTCCAGCAGCACCTCCATCACCCACACCCAGGGAGCAACAAGGCGGCTGCTGCTGCGGCTCACCTCGGCCAGCAGCAGGCGCAGCAGCAGCAAACGCCGCCACCGCCGCAGCAGATTCCCGGTCTATCGGCCCAGCCTCAGCCTCAGCCTCAGCCTCAGCCTCAGCACCACCAGACCCCGGTCCCTCCTCCTGCCGCGCCGCCGTCCGCCCACCACCAGCACCACCACCACCCGCAGCAGCTGCAGCTCGTCCCCACCTCACCGCAGTCGCCCAAAGCGAGCCCGGACCCCGTCGAGGAGGACAAGAGGAACACGGCCTGCTGCAAGTCCCTGGTGCCGCAGACTCCCACCACTCTCTGCCGCTCGGTCGGATTGGCCAGGAAAGCAGAGTAAGTAGCCTGAATATCATGCTGTGTGTGCAAAGAAAATACAAAAAAAAGAAGAACATTTTCAATCCTAACGAGAGATTTACAATAAGCAGATTTTACAGATAAAACATTGGCTATCTTTAAATCGAATAGGCTACACTTAAAGCTTCTGGTTATGTAGGCTATCTCACTAACATAGCCCAAGCCTTCTCATAAAACACACATAAAATACTTCACTATTAAATCCACTGACCCTAATAAGATTTCGCAGAGCACTCCAGCTCAATATCTCCTCCAAATATAGCAAATGTGTTTGGCCAGAAAACAATGTGATCTAAGGCTAAAATCATGTTACTATCACCAAAGGTGGGTCTCAGCCGAGATTCTTGAAACGTTTCTCGAGGGTGGCCATTGAGGAAACACAGGAAGATAGATATTTTTAAGAAGTAGTCACACAAAGACACCGCAGACACCTGTGTGAGCCCTGTGCCGGATTGCTCACGATTTGCCTTTGATTAACTTCACATCTCCCCGACAAGCTAAGGCTTAATTTTCTGACAGGTAATTCAAGCTCGTCCTGTATTTTCACATGATTCCCTGGGTTTTGGCCTTGTTAAATCAATTGCACACTTAATGGATATTGATTTTGAGGACCCCGGGCTGGCATTTCAACAGTGGGTGGCTTTTTCATTCTGCACCATATCGTCACACACCTCAATCCAGGTTTGACTATAGCCCCTTGTTCCTCAGTAAGACACAAGCTGAAAGATCTTACACAGTGAGCAACATATCTGGGGGGAAATAAAGCAAAGACAGATAAAAAATAAGCTTATAAATTACAGCCATGAGGCTAAAAATTTTGTGAGTCAGTGGCGTATTTCAGGTACATGTAACACAAGGCAGATGCCAACAGAATACTTATGTTGTGTTTATTCCCCCCCCCCCAAAACAATATGATCTGAAATGTTTGGTGGTTTATTAATCGATCGATTTATCTTTCAAGCTCAACTTTAAGCGACAAATAAGCAACATATCCCAGTTGCAGTTATCAATTCCGAGGACTTGTTATATGTTTCTTGAAGTCATGAACTTGAATTATTTTTTGACCAAACGATCAATCAATTTATTGAGAAAATAATCGGCAGACAATCGCTAGATGCAAGTCTAACGGTTGCTTGCAAGTATGAGGCTAGGTAGGGTAAAGAGCACCAGGATCAACTGCCATATTATGTTTTTTTATTGTTAGTGTCCAGGTATTAAATCATATCACAAGTTATACAGCTAGGATAACGCTTGAAATTGTAAAACAAGTATTTAGTGGCTCTCTTTATTGAGCGTCTCTAAATTTAAGTATTCATGAAACTTTAAATTGTTCATGTTTTCTTTTGTCCTGTAGTATTGAAGTAGATTTCTCAAAGCTTAGATGACAGCGATAAACAGAAAAAAAAAATCCATTCCTCATCAAAAAGAAAATGGATTAAATTAATAGAAATATAAAATACAAATCAGTACTTGTTTGTACACATCCACACTGCACATTTTCCCCTTTTCTTCTTTGAAAAACTGCAAGTCCAGCCACCAAGATTTGGATTCATTGTCTTGCTGGAAAAAAAACTTCCTTGAAGGTTTCTTCACGGTCACCCTCCAGCATCCCCACTTTAAACCCCTTTGGATCCTATGTCGTAAAACCACAACACACGCAATCTTCTATTCTTATCCGCACTACATGTGCCTCAGAACCATCCACGGGTGCAGAGTGTTCTCTGCTTGCAACTATCAAGGTCAAACGAATTGCCTCTGCACCGCGCTGAGCCCCATCTGTTCCACCCGGTTGCTTTTTCATTGTTTCTTTTAAACCAGATTGATTTATCGTGCCATTAGGACATAATTCCCAAAGAGCAAGGATCAGAAATGGTATGCATTAGCGTGGATGGACACTGGAGAAAACCACAACTGCTTTTACATGGTTTCACCTTGACAAACGCACACGTAAAAAATCTCAAGATAGGAGTTCTACAAGATTCATTTTCGAGGGGAGGGGGGATTCAAACTTGTGGGCTCGTTCGTGATTTACCAACCATGCCCCAGTTTACAGTTCTGCAAAATGATGAACAATGAGAGAGAGAGAGTTGACAGCAGTAAACGTGAACGAGCATTGTAATATCCACTTATGGCATCGATCCAGTCCGACAAGATGGCGTATTGCTGTGCTGTCAACACTGCAGGGGAAGTAATATATTACTATAAATGAGGGGATGTCAGGGACATGTCACAAATGTACTAATAAGGGGTTTGTGTGTCTTCATATTTATGCACAATATTCCTTTGGCCAAATGATACCAAGTTCTGATAATGTCTTTCACTTGACCGGCTTCTGGAAGAGATAGTGTTATGCTAACTTGTGTCTTCACAGCCTGTCTCATCTTAGAGGATGAATTTGGATTTGGGGAAATATGATTTTTTGCCTTTTTTTGCCCAGAATTAGATGAGAAGATTAACACCACTTTAATGTCTGTGTTACTGTAAATATTAAGGTACCGCTAGTAGCTGGCTAAGTTAGCTTTAACTGAACAAGAAAACCCACAAATTGTCTTTAACATAACACCCTGTTTTAAAAAGTAATGTCATCTTTTCTTCCTTTT
Organism: Hyperoplus lanceolatus; assembly: GCA_026929865.2. Classification (NCBI taxonomy): domain Eukaryota; kingdom Metazoa; phylum Chordata; class Actinopteri; order Uranoscopiformes; family Ammodytidae; genus Hyperoplus; species Hyperoplus lanceolatus. The sequence continues at coordinate 15,023,743 of CM049416.1, forward strand.
TTGCTTGGATTAAATGACAAATTTATGTCGGTTTAATTGGTGAGCTTCAGAGGTATCAGTGGGGTAACTAACTGTTACTTATGGACAGTGGCAGGCAGGTTACCTGATTCCCCACATTTCCAGTGTTGTTGTTGTGCTAATTTAATCTGTCTGCTAGCAATATCTTTTTAAGAGTGGTATTGGTAAGTGTAACAAAAAGTTATTTAAAAAGGATACATCTTCGCACCTTTGTATTCTACTACAATCTGAACAAGTGGCTAGGTGATTCTAGGCTTGTAGGATGTCTTCTTCAAGAAAGACAAGGTTATATTCCGCCTCCCTTTCATAAAACATGCATGACTTTCTTTTTTTGGAAGCAACAATATGCCTCATAACTTTCCAGATTGGTTGTCTGAGACTTTATTATCAGTGAAATGGCTAAATATATATTAATGCATGCTATCTAAGGCCATTTCTTTACATCATTCTACCATTCCTTGATAATCTAAGGCAGAGGTGTGATCACCACGTTAAACCCGTGTGAGGTTTGAAAGGCTGTGTAACGACATAAATTACGTCCCCCAAATCTCTTAAGAAAATGACAGCCTGTTGTCGCATACTGCTGCTAACTCTGGTTCATTGAAAAGTCACGCCCATGATTCACAAGGGACTAAGAATAATTACATGGCTACGATCTTGTGTTAATTAGTGAAGTAAGGGAAGCAAGCAAGCAAGTAAATAAATAGTCCCTGAATATTGAGGTGTAGGTTACTGGAATTCCAATTAAACCACCACCTCCCCCGCTCATGTATGATTTTTAACTTGATTGGATGGAAGCAGAAAAATGCATATGCAGAAAATGTTTAAATGTAAATGCTCGCTCGCTCTCTCACTCAGGTCATGTATCTCTCTTTTCTTCCAGTGGCATCATTTAAATAATGCAAATGTAAAGGCTGCCTTCAGCTTGGAACAGTGAGTGCTGTTGAGAAAGTTGTCGCCGTCCCTGGCAGACTTGTCACTCGTGCATGGTGTGAGCTCAAACTTCTCGTGATGGAGAATTCTGAAGTGTTGCAATTGTGTTGCTCAGCCTGTGAAAGATTTCTTCAGGGGGGGGGGGGGGGGGCTTGTGTGTGATCTGAGGGAAGCCTTCAGCAACCCTGTCTGCACTGCTTTCTTCCTCCCCTCGCTTGTCATCTTCGCCGCCCACTCTCTCCACTTCCATTGTTCGTCATCTAATTTTCTCCCCATCTTCCGACTCCTTATTCCCAGCATACAAATGATATCCTTGTCCTAACCCTACCTCATTACTCCAGCTCCATCCTTGGCTTGTCCTTGTCTCTACTCCCCCCTTCATCAAAAAACTCACTGTGTATTTCCTAATCTCTTCTCCTCTGCCGTCCCATTCTCCCTGTTCTAATTTCTTCTAATCAGCGAGCTTAAGCTATACAGTAGCCACCTCAGCAGCAGTCTGGATTAGTATTCAGTCCCATCCTCCCACATCCACCTATTTAAAGCTATAGTGCATAACTTCTGTTGCCCCCATGAGGAATTCTGAGTAATTACAGCAACACTGTCGGCGCATCTCAACTGTACATGAGTTTAGCCGCCGGTGATTGCACATGGATTTTTATACCTTCTGCGTTAGGCTACATCCAGTTTTTTTACTTAGCAGTAGGCTGCTGGGCTCCTGTGCCAGTGGGGGGGGGGGGCGACACCAGTTTGTAAACGCTGCATAGTGAGAGATACAGCGAGAGTTTTGTGGAGCTGGAGGCTTAAACAACTCTGTGTCAACTCGTTTGGCGACAGCTTGAACGTAACCGCCATTCATTCATATGAAAAAGTTACGCACTGTAGCTTTAATCCAGGTGCTTCGAGGGCTGAAGCGTTCAGTCCACCCTGCCCTCTGGTTCTCTGTATAAACTATACGCTTGTGAGGTGTTACGTGTAGGTGTGTGTACTGTTTTCAGAGTGTGAAGTTTAAAACTTGTGTGCAAGAGGTAGTCGAAAAGAGTGACAACACGCTTGGAAAAGGATGGTGTGCTTGCGTGCTTAGAATCTTGTGTGTGTGTGTGATAGACAGCGATCCTTTTTGCCTGAGGTGGAATTCTCAGGGTCCTCATACAGCTCCAGGTGCCGCCCTGCTGCTTCCCCCTACATCCCACACACACACACTTGCAGATATATTACGCCATTACACATGAAACACTCAGCCACGTACATAAGGAGTGAGTGCCATCTCCTCCAATACGCTGGGATGTACCGATAGCACTCAGTAATGAAGGAAAGGGAAAAAAGGGCGAAGGGTTTCAGCACACACACACACACACACACACACACACACACCCACATACATTCCTGAGTATTCATGCTGTATGCCTGCTTGATGCTGCAGTCTCTACTTGTTCTGATGCACTCAGATCAATGAGGCTGGAGCTTTGTCAGCACATGTTCAACCAGCTATGCTAACTAACCACGCTGGCCTTGATCTCCAGGTACTCTATCTTTATCTTAAAAACAACATATCTCCCATCACAATATTTCTTTTCTTTTCTTTTCTTTTAGATAATATAGATAATATACTGGTTTTATTTTGTGTATTGGAGCAACAGCTTCAAAGTTTAACCTCATAGCTGCAATCACCTGTGTTAACAGGCCCTGGCAGGTGCTGCGCATTAGTGTGTGGCCTACAGTGGGAGGGATTAAGAGACAAGTGGATCGGGGACTGATGGATGCAACAGATTTATCGATCAACTCATTGCTTCTCTTGCTCTATCTCTCTCTCTCTTATTTTGGTATGTTTTCTTCCTGCTCCTATTACTTGATAGTTGTAACTTCCTCCCTGCTGTTTAGTTCTCTTACACTTCTTCCTTCCCTTCGGCCCCGAACAAGGTATCACGATCTGCTCTGTTATGACAGGGCGGCTCGGCCCTCGACTGCCGGCGGAATCCAAATCATGAATATCACATTTGGTGTGTAGTGCTTTTAAATTGCTTCATTTTCTCAGAAGATGTAGCTGATGGTGTGATTCCTGACTCCCCCCTGGTGGAGTATTAGCTTTTTTCATTGCACAAGTTGAGCAAGAGACAGTCCCAGTTGTCCATCCAGTCGTGTGTGTGTTCACGTGTGTTAGAGAGCGTGTTTGTGCATTTAAAGGACAGGAGAATAGCAGCAGGATATATGGGATTGTTTTCTGTCTTTTTCATGTATGCACTTGTTTGGTAATCTGTCTTTGGTAACCTTTGTCGGACTGAGGCGTTGCTTTGATTTAGTGAACATGTAACCATAACTAAATAAGATTGTGCAGATGATAAAAAAAAGTTTATCAAATGGTGTTAAATTCTAATAAGAATGAGCAGAGCAGGATTGCCCACCAAACCTGAGGAAATTCTTTATCTCTTAATCAGAAATCCAAAATCTCTCTTGATTTTCCAGTTATTTTAAGCAAACTTGAGGCCTATACATCCCTTGCAAAACACATATTTGTTTACGTCTCAATGTAATAATACTTAAAACAACAAAAGGATTTCTGTGGGATGATTACGAAGAATGTGCTATGAACTGCGGATTCAAAGACACAGTGACAGACAGGCTAAATAATTAGACAGATTAAAGAGCGTAGCAGGAACAGAATCATTTCCCAAAACGTGCTGACAAGCCCCCACAGGGCCAAGTGAGGAGTCCAGACGTTGCCCCATTTTTCTCCACTACTTGGCTGAAATGCAAAACAGTTTCGTCCCGGTGTCCTCTTGTCTCCAAAATCAATCAAAATGACAGAGTTGGCTCGACTATGGCTCTCTCATTGAACACGACTCCCAACTGGCAGAGCCTGATCACTTGCTGACTCAACCCGAAAAGACAGACGCGTCCAAGACACTTGCAGATGGCTCGCGTGACTTCATCTTCTCTATGTAAATATTAGACACGCACATTTACCGCCCCGCGTGGAATTTGAATATGTTTATCCCGTTAGTCATGTTGCACTAGCCGCATAGTGACGCCTCCCTCATGGCTGCAGGTGAATTATTCACACATCTGATTGATGCATTTTAATTTATTCTTCTACATGCAAATGAACACTAGGCCCTAATGAGTAATCAGCAGAGTGTGTGTCATTAGTATGCAATCTACATATTTTAGTTTTGTGGTTGCGAATAGCACTGTCATCAGCGTTGTCATCTGGCGTCACTCAACTTAATTGCACAATGAAAGTGAATCATGTGATTAAATAATGGAGGCTTTCCCCCCCAATACATCCCGTTTTATACTTTATACATCCTTACAGTTTTGTCACTTTTATTCTGACAGAAATGACAAGACAACAAGTATTAGCAAAATAAATGTTTCATTTCGTATTTTTAATTTAACTTTTTTTTTACATTAAAGGGAAGCTTTGGTGGAAAAATACAGTTTCATAATTCAAGGAAGTGGCTCCTGTAACAGTCACTTATCAACATGACAGTTTAGTGACTGCACCATATTTCATCCTGGAAATAGGAAAAAACACTATAGCACTTGCTAATAACCCCCCTCGTAGCACACTGTTCTAATGACTCTGCAATGCATCACAGCCCTTTTTAACTTCCCGGAATAACCATGCTATTAGCTGCTAGTTAGCAGCTGCAAACGTTAAATGGTGTTGTGTTGTATTGAAGCAGATGTGTTGTCCACGGACTAACTGTTAGGGACGTCTTGAAAAAGTGTGCATTATTCCTCCAGAGTTTTTCCCTCTGAGATGGTGAGATTCTTCCAGGAAGGATAATGCTGACGTCGGTCAGTGAGCTAATGAACTCTGCAGCTCTGGGGAAAGGCATCTTTTGAAAGAAGGAACCATGTGCAGTTATGGAATAATATCCACCCATCTGTCGCATAGATTTCACCTCCTTAGAGCTTAGCGCTGGAAATCCTTCCTCGGACAATCCTAATTGTTTTGCACCATGTGTAGCAGTGTGCATCTGTGCGTGTATTATTTGTGTGTGTCCAACGAAGGTTAGGCGAGTGGTTAAGTTATGGGCTCGTGTTAGAGGTGAATATTTTGAGTCAATTTATCTGGTTGTTGTGATACACATTGCCGACTAATAGCGTGATTTGATATTTTCTAGTATTTTCTAACTACAATCCTGTGTTTGTGGTCTACATATGAAATACAAATATATCTTATTTGATATTATAAATATAAAGTGTGACCACAAAGTCATTTTGTTTCTAGAATAATGAACTTGCTTGATCAGAAAAGCCAACTTTTAGGGAAACCTAGGGAGCATTTTATAGAAAACAAAAAAAACACCAATTTTGTTTTCATTTGTTAACAAATGATATGAACAGTAGAATCTACTTATCTTGTGTGCTTGTTTGGTCGATTCTCAATTAAACGTTATTCATTTAATACACAGTTGAGTAAATCTACTCACAGTCATCATTAAATGTACTGGAATTATGTAAACTCATATACACTTTCACTTGCTACAGTTTGTAATCTAATTATGGCAGTTATAATTAAATCCCCGCTCTTGAGATTTCGATATAAAAGTGATGAATTGTTTTGGCCCTATAGCTCATGTTCGAACAGCAACAGGTTTCTCTCATGCAAAGATATGGTTGAGAGTTTTTTTTATGTGTATTTGTGAATTATTTATAGTTTACAGGCTACATATTGTATAGCATTATATTCATATGCTGACACTTTAACTAAGTATTACTTGGTGTGATTTGTTGGCCATTGCTTTTTTTATCCAACACAATCTCCATGTCCGCCGTCGCAATTTACACTCAAACAAACACTTGTGCAGGGGCCCGTGCACAGGCACACACTTGCCCAGGGAAATGTCAGGTATGGTTAACTTTACGACCCAGAGTAATGTTCAAAGCCATCCACCTAAGGCTGTCAGGCATTTGCAGAGCTGATCAGAACAGGCACGGCGTGTCCAACTAGCTTGCCTGGTCTTCTCAAAACATCACACCTCGACCATAATTTATTGGACTGTGCAAGGGAAAAACCTCTACTTGCCACTAAGCCAGCCTCATTCTCAATCATTAATTTGCTATTCTCCCTCCTGTGGACTCACTACTGTTTTGTCCTCCAATTACCAACATATACTGTATATGAGTCATATGTTTATATTAATTGCATGTTTTTTTGTTGTTGCAGTTCTTGTTGCATAAGATTATAGAGGCGTGGGGGTTGTTACCTTGAATTAATTGCTGATTGAATACAGAATACATTTGACTGACCTACATGTTTGGGTGCTCGTGCATACAATATTCGCAAGTCTGTGCGCCTCATTGATTGGTGGGATACTCGTGGCATTTAATAAGCAATTGGGGTTTGCTTTGTTGTATTTCGTCCTCATGTTCAGCCACCCAATAAGTACACATCTTGCCCTTCTCATGCACTGTGGTAACGTCATTAACAGCCAGTCTGTCAAGCCCTTGATGCCAGGATTACATCATCAGGTACGCAGTGTCAAGGCAGCAGTACTTCTTTGAGTGTCATCCCTCCTCTGTTCATCCCTCCTCTGCCTACATAGCTTCTTCTCTTTTCTTCTTACTTGTTTCAAAACTATTTTTCTCCTGCACAAACTGTGTGCGGCTGCCGAAGCTGATCTGGTTGATGGGATTTTCCTGGTCAGCCCAAGGCCCTGCACTCACACATGACAACCACGTTCAGTTTGATTGCTGTCGAGCATCGGCGCCAAGCGTGGAAGATATCTGTGAAATTTGACCCACTGCCAAGTCCTCAGCAGATGGCCCTGCGGCAAAACGGGAGATGATGCCCAATATGAGCTGCTAAAAATGGCTCGATAGTGGAGGGCACCAGCTGGAGATCGGATGAAAACAATAGGGACAACTTCTGCTTTCTTGGGGAAATGATTAACATCTGAAATGGGGTCATCCCAATATTTCCAGGGCTCGCAGGACTGTAAATAGTGACGTGTTTCTTTAGTTCTATTCAGGGATGCACAAATATTTGATTTCTCACTGTTTTTTTCAATCAATCAGCTGCAGTACAGATAGGATTTTTCTACAGTATAATTGTAGCCTCTAGACTTCAACCTCTGTCAACCTTGGTCTACATGAGGCACAGGTCCCTCCCTTGTCCTTGCTTTTGCCTTCTGTCTTTCAAAAGGCTTGTCTTTAAAGTTTTATTGTAGGAGGACCCACAGTTTGGAGTTAAGCTAAAGAAGTGTGGACAATTTTGCGAGTAGTAAACACTTGGCATTTACCTTTTGACATTTGACATGGTTTATAATATAATTTTTCTTCTATGGAACATGTGTAGCCGCTGAACATGTCACGCTGCCGATGTTAGTCATATACAGATACAATTTTCGACTGGCTCTAATGATGCTCTTAGGAACATTATGAATGATCGCTTATCCTTGTCTTTGGAACTGAAGCTCATATTCTGCCCCAGATCATTACGTTGTTACAACTGTGATCTCAAGAGGTGGTGAGGCTTGCTTTGTTCGATCAGGCACGATGCAGCAGAAATGGGTTGTGAACTGATTTCATATTTACAGAAGTGTCAAGTGCCGCAGTGGAATCAAGTAGGCCACAATGACTCAGAGAAAGTGTGAACAACGCTCCAATGTGGAAGCTTCCATGACCACGTCAGTAGTTTTTTTTTGGATTGAATACAGGGAATTTTTCCCCCCCTCCTCATTCCTTTGTTTGCCTCTCTCCTGGGAAAAGTAGTCGTGTTCTCTCGTCCATCTTCAGCTCTCTCAGTTTCACTTGCAGAAGGCGAACCTAAGCCTCATGGGATGGCCCAAGAGATTATGCTGACGTCAACCTTTCAAAGAAGCTTTTTTTCTATTTTTAAATTCACTCTGTGTGTGTGTGTGTGTGTGTGTGTGTGTGTGTGTGTGTGTGTGTGTGTGTGTGTGTGTGTGTGTGTGTGTGTGTGTGTGTGTGTGTGCGTGCGTGTGCATGCTTTAACACAAGACAATTTCTAGGTGTGTATCCGTGTGGAAGATTGGTGCAGTGCTCATACAGGAAGAAGTCTCGAAAGATTCAGTTTCAGGGATAGCTTTCTGCAAGTAATCCACTCTTCGATCATGTTTAATACATCGTTCCAAACTCACTGAAATATGCACACACCACCACGAAGCACTCTCAGCCTGTAGTGATAAACTAGCACTTACAGTGACTGCCAATTTGCCAAATGGAAGTGAAGTATTACAAATACATTTTGGGGTGTCTTTTTAAATTTGATTTTGCCAATCAAAGGGCTTTGGGTAATACTGCATATACCAGTCAGGTGTCTTTTTCTCTTTTTACTTCCTCCAGGCGTGCAATACATCTCCAGTTAAACCGGCTACGAGTAACTTTTAAATATCTTTAAAACAGCCTAATTTTTCCTCTCATAATCATAAATGACCTTCAACAGAAAACAAGACCATCAGTGCAAAGACAGCCGTTTTAATATAGCTTTTATTACTGCATTTGGTCTGGTTGCATACCCAGTCCGATTTTTGGCTTGCGCATGCAGGCTCTATTGGTCGCAGATTTCAGTGTAGCGCAGCAACTTGATTTCAGTAGCCTATCCCTCCAGGCGAGGGAAGTGGAGCAGAAGGCTTGTTTGAGACAGTTATTTGTCGTCATAATGACTGATAACAGGGCTGAATCATCAAAGAAAAAAAGAAAATTCAATGAAGAAAAGCTAAAAGGGAGAGTGACAGACGGGCGGGAGGAGGGCGTTAGTGTAATAACTAGTCCTACAGTTATTACCCTAAATGAATGAGCGGTACGAAAAAAAGTTTACTTTGCTTCATCATCATCAGATGACCATTATTCATCTGAAATACAACATAAACACATTACCTCATCGTGATCCATACTGCCGTCTCTCGTTCATTCACTTTCTGTGAGGACACGGAATATTTCAGCTCCGTGAGAGTGGTTAGTGACACTGCATCAACTCATTGCAATCAGGTGTGTGTGGCACTGACTGACATTAGTTGATGAAGTGTCATTAACCACTCTCACGGAGCTGAAAAGAGTCCGTGCCCTCACACTTTCAACACACGGACATGCACTATACTGCATCCTAATCATTTGACACTAGCACGGCCGGCACGAGCTAGAAAACAGCTTTACGACAGCTGGCGTCGTAAAAATACTACCGCTTTTGTCCAAAGGGGCCGCCAACCGCCAAAGTTACTCGTAGCCACTTTAAATATATATTTTTTAAATAATTTATTTTACCCACCTTACTATAATAACATATACATGTTTTTCTTTCTTTCTCTTTCTGAAGCCCACTCTTTATTTGACTTTGACCTTGACCATGCAAAATGCAGTTATTGCGTCAAAGCAAACATGTTAATGAAATGCAGAAAAAAGTACCTCAGCTGTGTATCGCTGTTTTGAATCTGTTTGCTTCCTTCAAGGTCAATTGTATTTGTGTTTACCGTGTTTTGGCCTTGAGGGGCAGACTCTTAATACTGTTTTTTCAACCAGCGAACATGTTCACAGCTATTTTGTTCCCTGACTGCCAAGGAAATGGTCTGTGAAAAACTAATCCGTCAATTATTGCAAGCTTTGACCCCCCCCCTCTCTCTCTTTCCATCCCAATGCTTCAAATTGTATCACTTCACTGTGCATAGATCTTTTCCTGCCTTGAGCCCAGTTGAATCAGCCGGGGGGCTATTGACACAGTAAGGCTGAATGCAGCACAAAGGAGACACATTAGACACACGCGAGAAGTTAAAACAAAACACAATGAAACCGCGGCGCGCAGATTACACTCTCCCTCAAACAGACCCAATGTGTGTGGAGAGCTTATAAAAGCTTATAGATTTTTCATAGGTGGTATTAGCGAGTTTAGGCCAATAGGGGGGCTGAGTCAGTGGTGTGGAATATCTGAAAGCAGGTCATGCAAGTTCAGTTTAATCTTCGGCGTGAGCGTTGATCAAACAGCAGCACTGTTTCCAAGGAGGTGTCTGTGAGGAAATGGGTTTAGGAGGCTCTGGAAGGTTGGAATTCATATGCTGCAGAAGGAATTCAACTACAAAATGTTGTACGTAATCCTTAACAGGGAAATGGATTGATTGCGGAGATTATTTAGAAAATGATGGCTCCACCTCTCCTTCTCCAGTGCAACTTGTTTCTTGCATGAACAGATTCTTGATATACAGAAAGTCACAATAGTTGATTTGGTCAGCTTACTCTGCAGTGTAGTGTTGCCTATTAATGATACCAAGTGTCAAGTGTATTGTTTTTTTATGAGAATGGACTTGGTATAAATGGAATATATAATATTCATAAGAATGTTTTAATTGGTGTATAATCACTTGAAAATTAAAGTTTTTTTAGATTCTCAACACTATATATATTCCGCTTAATACACCAATATTACACACTGTACCATTTATAAATAGGGTCCTCTTGAAAAACCAAAATTAAAAAAAAAATACTTGAGTTTGCTGAATTTGGATATGTGTCAGTAACAGCCATGTCTTGTGCATTGTCCACAAGTGTCTCATTATCAGAGGCAACTAACCCCTGCTTCACCTCTCCCTCTCTGCTTATAATGCTGCATTGATTCAATTCAGATGGGCTGCTCTACTTATTATTTCTCCCAACGCCTTTGACAAGTTAAGGACGACTCAGCAAGTCTGGAGTGGTTCACATTATGCCGACATTATTCACACACTCATCGGTCAGCACTCCAAATCAGAGGCACGTCTCGAGTGAGAGGCTTGGACCGGGAGGATGATGCATCGTAGGCCAATGTCACAGGCCGCCATTTTGGAAGCAAATAATGTTCACCTTTTTGGAATTTTTCATATTACATGTTATTAGAAATCTCATCACAGTTCTGACTATTATTTGGCACCTCTAATATTTACAAAGTTTCTGCAACTACTAGAAATACTTCTCTTATAATAAACCAATTACTCCTATTAGGAGTAACCATTGTGGTAACATTTTGGGAAATGCATGTATTTGTGCAGATGGTGTGTAAAAACAACCAATTGTTTGGTCTATAAAGAAGACAATATGTATCAATATGCAAATATATTTCATTATTAAGTTTGTCATACCCCGATGAATTGCTGTTTTGTCTCCAGCCAGGGTATCACCACTGTGAATGTGATTCACAGACTTTATTAACGTGGACGTTTGCTGTTAATTCTCAGGAAGCAAATAAAACTAGACAATACAAATGCAGTGCCAGTGATTCACATCTATTCCAGACTTTATTATACCTTGTCGTTTGGAATATACACAAACGGGAGCAAGGGTGCTCTGCTGTTTCCAACGCACGCACTAATCTGAGTCCCCTTGGAGAGTGCCTGTGTTCTCGACCTATTAAAAACCGGCCACGGCGGTGTCACAGTCGTTAAGACGAGCACAATTAGAGGAGCTATTAACAATGGGAATTAATTTGCTGTCATACCCTCCCTTGCGCTGTCTTGCTATTGTTGCAGTAACACTTCCCACAAACCCTTCCCTTTTTAAGGTATTTCTGGGGGTTTTTCTAAAGCATTTTCAACCTTTTAGAGCCTAAAAATATCAGAGTGTTTAAAAATGTACAAATGGGAAGTGTTCTTGAGGGGAACTAGAGGTCATGCTCTTGTCGGAGAAGACATTCAGGTGCTTCCCCCATCTATATGTTTATGTCTCACCTCTCAACTCTCTGTCCTTCTTCTCCTTGTTCCTGTGTCCAGGAATAGGACATATGGAAAAAGCAGATGCATTTTTTAACTGGCCGCATCTCCTGACAGCGTGAGTAATTGAGCAAATCCCTCTCTCTTGCATAACACGCCGCCATGCCTGCAGGACCTGGAGTAGGGGGGATGGGGAGTCGTGGAGACTGAGAGTGATGGAAAATCAGTGTGAAGGGGGACAGAAGGAGAGGAGGAGAATGGACAGAGCTTGAAAATCAAGAATGCGAGGCAGCGTCCAGGTTAAAAAAACACGGGGTCGTGTGCGTGAAGGAGCGGTGGAAGCGAGTGCACTCACGGCTTTCTCACATGCGCATACAAATTTGATATCCTTGCTCTTTTCCCTGCTACATTTCAACATCACCTTCACTTGTGACTATGCATCCACATTACCTTCCAGTAAAATACAGGATTTGTTTTTTTTGTTTTTACTGCCACCAAAATGTGAAGACATTAATTTTGCACTTTGTCTGTTAACTTTGTATAGAATTAATTCTGTTTCACAGCTGTTGTAGTATCATGGAGGGATTGTATACCTTTGCTGGAACAAGGGAAAACTTTACTGCCTAGCTTTAGAACTGAAACTATTAGTCAACTAATGGATTGCTCAATTAAACGAAAACAAATCTTCTGCTGTGTTGATAGTAGTTCAGTCATTTATCAGGAAAAATGCCAACCCTTTGGTTCCAGCGTTTAAAATATGGCTATTTGTTGCTTTTTTTGGTATGATTTCAGAAACAGACTGAATATTAAGTGAAAAATGAATTCACAAACTGATAGCTGAATAACTTATAATGACAATATTGAGTAGTTGCAGCTATAGATTGCTTTATAAAAACTGGAACCAAACTGGATTTAGTTTGGCAGCCAAAAAATTTGAATAATAAGGGAATACACTTTCCAACTTTCGGTGCTGACACGTTCACTGTCTGTCTGTGTCTCTCTCCGTGGTGCTGAAGCAGTGAAGCCTTTTGTCTCTTTGCATCTGTCTCCATGCCGATGATGAAGCACTCAAAACTCCACCAAGGTCTCTCCCATTCTCTCTGTCTGTCTCTCTTGATATCATTTTCAGATCAATTTAACATAGACTGACATGGATCAAAAAGCAAAGCGATGTTCATTGCACTTGGTCTTTCCCTTCACGGGAAGCTTTCATTCATAAGTTGCTTTGGACTACACACACACACGTGGCACTTTTCATTGATATCCTCCAGTTAAAGGCGACCTGAAGAATTGTTTGCATTCATTGGTTCTCATCCAAACACATGTGATCATCAGCACAATCAACACCCCTTGATAAAACCATTTTAGGCCAACTCTAATACTCTTGTTCGTGGTCAGAATTCCTTCACAAAAACATTATCAAAGAGTGAAAGATCTTACTTGAATGCTGACTGAGTAATATTGTACAATGCCTTGAGGGTGTTGCCTTTGCTGTCAATCATCAGTGTCAGCTGTGACTACTTGTTTAACAAGCTCCAAGTATTAGCATATGAGCTGTGAATTGGGCGACAAAGCTGTCAATGGCTCAAGTTCAGGCAGCCATTGTCTCTCCATTGACAACCTAGTCTGACATTGGGCCAGTGCTTTTATGGTCCAAGGGTAAATCTACAAGTTTTCCTCTAAATAAACAGTGTAGCAACTTGCAATGTTGTGTCGGGGGGATTGAGGGAGGTGGCGTCGAGGGGCTGGAGAGAGTCTTTTAGTGTCTTTCCTTGCATGTCTTGGAGTTGACATACAAAGGCCAGACGTCTTGAGGCAAAATAAACAAACAGGCAATGGTTCAGACAGGGAAGGCTATATATATATATATATATATATATATATATATATATATATATATATATATATATATATATATATATATATATATATATATATATATATATATATATATATATATATATATATATATATATATATTATATATATTTTTTATATATATATATATATATATATTATGTATATATATATATATATATATATATATATATATATATATATATATATATATATATATATATATATATATATATATATATATATATATATATATATATATATATATATATATGGTAGACAATACAGCAAAAATATATAAGGCATGGTAGATAATACAGCAAAAAGTTGTTAATAATGTTATAATGTTAATATATACCAATTGAATCTAAATTATTAAAACATACCCCACTGTTTTTGATGCAGGAATATCAAGGTGGCTTTTGGAGATTTCGAAATACACCCTGTTTCTGCAATATCTGCGCATGGCAGCTGTGATGTGGTTTAAGATTATGGTTATGAACAACCCTAACCCTAAAACAAACTTCTAGAAATCCCCCCCCAAAAAAAAAGCATGAAAGAGAGAACATTAGCGTACACTCTGACATAGTAGCTCTCTGTGTCTTCCATACAGGGGGGAATGTGCTTTCATGAACAAAGCTTTTCCCCTCACATAATCTGTTATTATGCAGTGTGAAATGCCTCTGGCCTTGGCAGTACCACTGGGTTACTGCTGCAGTAAGCTAGTGGGCTGGACATGCTAGCTTTTAATTCTCACATAAGAGTCGGGAAACAATTCAGTCTTTACAGTTTTTCTCTTGTTGTTTTCTGGTTTTAGAGAGGGTGGAAGGAAATAAAGCACCATTCAAATCACTATAATACAGTATGTCTCTTGGCACGCCATGCACACTGCTATGGAGAAAGACAGGACTTCTGTGCCTAGTTACAGTTGCCAAGCTTCGATTGGGCAATAGCTTTTTGGGGAGAAGTTTAAAAGGTTTCGATTGGGGATGGAATTGACTTGAAAAACTAGATTTAAATATGTAGGACTAAAAACCAAAAAGAAATTTGGTTCTTTATTTCTATTTATTCTATAATTCCTTTTCTACTCTTCTTCACACAGCAACCAAACCGTGCTTCACCAGTTCTGCTGCCCTGCTCCAGAGGCCCCTGAGGGGGAGACCTCTACTGCCTGTGTCCCCAGGTAAGACCAATGCATCCTTGTAACACCTGCACAAATATATACCTTTTTATTTTCAAGCTTATTTATTTACTTTAAACTATTTTTTATTTTGAATTTGTATTGCAGCCACTTACCATGCGGTGCTACTGTCGCTAATTTAGCCCACACAACTTACCCCAGCAGCGTTATCCAAGTTGAAGTGGTTGGAAATGCTTCAGTTTATTCCACGGACAATTTGAATTTTCCTTTCCCGCTCGGAGCTAAGAATGAGCCAATTAGAGGGAGACTTCTGTCACACCAGCTTGGGTTTTGGGTCTGGTTGAAGCCTGATTCTCCACAGAGCTCCAGTGCCATGTTTGTCAGGCTATCGAAAACATATCCATCCACTGGAACACAATAGTAATATCCAAACCAATAACATCAAGATGCCATTTTCTGGACATTAGTCAAGCCCTCTGTTGTCCCGTCTGTATGAACATTGGATAATTGTAAAACAAAATATTACAGTTTACAAGCATAGCAGAAGGATGATGCAGTTATCTGTTACATCAGATGGGCAGTGAAGGAGCCAATTGCTGGCAGTTGAAAATTATGTGTGTATTCGGACAGGAATTCCAACTAATTTAACTATATGTATGAATGTTTTTTAGTTTCAGCTAATTTAAAAGATGAAACTTGTGAGTTATTAAAAGTTAAATAAAGGATTACTTGCCTCTGTGCTACCTGTACTATTTGTTTGACCGCGTTGAGGGAGCATAATTAAATTAAATTATGAAATTGAAAAGTATTGAATAGACAGCCCACAAAATATAGAATTAGATAAAGGGAGGACAACAGAAATTATAGAATCCCCCACCACTTCTTCAAGCAGAAAAGGCAAGTTGTTGTGTTTGCCTTATGCTTTCATTTACCACCAGCGTTCCACTGAAAATTATGGCATTTAGCTTGCCGAGGCACATCAGTAGCAATTAGGACTGTTGTGGACCTTCTTCAAATTTTACAGGATTACTTTTGTTGCATTGTTTGAGCCTGGCGGAAAATAGCGGGTAGGCAAAATGTGTAATGATGGAAAATGATATGGCCAGACATAGAAAATGACAGAAGTCTGCAGACCAAGAATCACAGATATCAGTACCTTTTCAGACGGCGACTGACTCAAAACCCAAGTCTCTTGCAGTATCTGTTGCCACGCTTCACGTCTCCATTAAATGGAGACTCCAGAGGCCAGTGGCTAAAATTGAGCAGATGTGACATTCATAAAAACAGAAGCTGGTCAGAGGGGAAATTGGAAAGGTAGAATAAATAAATAAAAAAGAAGACGAGAATCGATCAGCGTTCAGCAGGTTGAACTTTGCTTGATAGAAGCAGTTTGGTGCTGTTGCATTTTGTGATTGCTTTGTGCTTAGGGACCATTAGCTAAAGGTACAAAGCAAGAGCACAGCAGAAGGTCCTAGTTAACTTGTCAACCCCACCGACCCCTCCCCCCCTCCTACCATCCTCTGAAGCAAACCACTTCAAAGCAGGACTCTCTGGGGCCGCGTCAGAAAGCAGCTTGTGGTGTTGTCCTTTTGTTTTGTTTTGTTTTTTATCCTCGTTGCGTCTTTTCTCCTTTCTTGAAGCTGTATTCTGTTGTCGTTGACTTTCTGTATTTCCGCATTGTTGTCAGTGATTTGTCGATCATTTTTACTCACGTGGCATCACCGCATCACATCACAGCGACACCCCCACACCTCATTGCATCCATCATCGTCCATGTTCACTTCATTCGGGCTTGTCTCTCCACTGTGGTCCCATTACGTTTGAAAGAGCCATGTATGATTATGACCTTGTAACAAAAGTGTAACTTAATGCAATGTAAGGCTACCCATAATGCATTGATGTGTGTACCGTAGGGTATTTTTTTTCCATGCTGGAAACTGGTGAGCCTCCTTGTTGACACATGTAATGCATCTGTGTTCATGTGAAAAAAAAAAAAAAGTTCTTATCATGTTGCATGCTTTGGCTTGGCAGTGATCAGAACATAGCTCCTTGTCTGTGTGTGTGTGTGTGTTAAAATGTACATGTGTATGTGCGTGTGCCAGTGTGTAGCTATGATACACTTAGGCATATGTTATATACTATTTAAAAATTTTCAGGGAAATGCACTACACTTTGCACGCAACCAGATCAGCAGGGAAATCCATGATATTTATTTATTTATTTATTTATTTATTTATTTATTTATTTAATTAATTATTCTTCCGGACAATTACACACAATACACAATTTTCTCTTTGCATATTCACACATATTACTTTGTGTTATCGATAAGCCAAAGGCTTATCAGGTCCCGCCCCCACTGCCATAAGATTCAGATACACAGATACACAGCTACTGATACAGATAAAACATTTTTATATTTATCTTTTTAAGAAGATGCATTCCAATACACAGACACTTTTAGGTCTCCTTACTCATTGCCAGTGTACAACAGACATGCTTTCCATTTTAGGCTGGCTAAAAGAGATGAGTGAGACACCTTCACTGAACTCTAAGTTTTTTTTCCTTGTTTCTTTCTTGTCTTTTAACAGAGTCACGATATGCCTGGCATATTGTTATTTTTAATTTCAAATATATCAGGAGGAGGAGGAACATGCATCTATGGATATAAATAACATGTTGATGGGACAATCTGAGCCTAGTAATCTAATACATATTGGCCTACAGTTCCCAGAAGGCTTTGGAAGAGTAGAACACTCCCATGAATTTATTCGGTTACAACTTCAGCCCTGGTGCATCCGGAATAAATTCTATGTAGGGCTAAAGGTGCATTTTACGTCCAGCCTAGTCATACACCTGGGTGAACATCCCTCTAGTACAACCGGCCCCTGTTGTTTTTAGCCTATAGTTATTTATATGTTGGCAAATTGGCTCCCTTTTATGTATTCAGAATTAGCAATCAGCAGATCCTATTTGCAAAGTACCCATGACTCTACAGAAAACTGGAGTAGTTTGACATCGGAGCAAAAAATGTTTTGGGATTGGCAATTGTGCGCAAAATGACCTCAAATTTGCAAATATCAACGAAAAAAACTCTTATGAAAAATAAATGTCAGTGGATTTTGTTGTCTGGCAAGATTGAGGGGCTCCACTTGCCACCAGACAAGGCGTGATTAACATAAAAAAAGGAAAATGTATTTCCTCTGTGTGCACCGCGTCCACTTCAGGATGTAATGAAGCCTTTTTTCACACACTGAACCTGACAAAGGGCGAACATTGATATTTCACTTCCATCACTCTTTCTACTCAGAGTACATTTAGGCCCTGAAGTCAGAAGGGTTAGTTTGGAAAAGGGCACTGCTTCTATTCAGATTCAGTGGTGGGACGGGGGTTGGGAGGGGGACGGGGGGCGAGGGGGGGGGGGATTTCAGGCATTTAATAGGCGAATAGCCCAGGGGTAAAAGGTATTCCGTAGCCTGTTTGTTCGGCTCCCAAGGGACCTGTATCTCCTACCGGAAGGGAGGAGTTGGAAATGGCTGTGGCTGGGGTGGGATGGGTCAGCCATGATGCTCCTTGCCCTATTTAGTCCACGGGAGGTTGCAATGTCCTCCAAGGAGGGCAGGGGGCAGCCAATGATTTTTCCTGCTGTCTTTATAACCCCCTGTAGGGTTTTCCTGTCTTTGGCTGCGCAGTTTGCGTACCACACTGTTATGCCATACCCAAGAACGCTTTCAATGACAGTGGTAGAAGGTCTGCAGCAGCTTAGTGTCCACCTGGCATTTTCTCAACAGTCTTAGTCTTATGAAGGGAAGTCATTGCGCTAATTGGAAGCCGCACTTCAAACTCGGTTTGTGTCCGTCTACACCTAGGGGTGGGGTGGAGGGCGGCTTTTTTCTGATCAGTTAGGTAGGGGGAAACAAGGTGCAGGGGTAATAACAAGGTGTATGCGGAATAATTTAAGTTGTGGAACGTTATGAACTGAAAAGAGGACTAGAGGATTTCTCTGTCACGTATAACGAGGACCCTACGGAGGCTGGAAACTCACCCTGACAGTCCCGGTCACTCTTGCCGGGCTTTAAGGATGCACCGAAGGGGTTTAGAGACTATAGGGGTTTTGTATTCAGGGTCACCAAGTCACATCTATATAATCACTAATGGAAGGGGCTGATGGTGCAGGATGGCCACAGCCTTTCAATTACAAGTGTGAGCCATCTTCTCCTGCTGTGAGCTTAAATTTAACTCTGGAGTTTTATTGGTACTTCTCTACACTCCTGGCAACACTAGGGGAACTTCTGTGGTCAACATCTAGTGGGCCCAAGAGACCTCTTAAAGTGGAAGGGAAGCATTATTAGAATATGCTAGCCAGGAGAATGTCACATCATACATAGACCAATCAGGAAGTTGCCTTGTGGACAAGCCGCAGGTAGGGTTATTACTTTTTTAAATTGCTGCTTATGTGTGTTTTTGTGAGTCTATGTAACAAGTCCTCTTTAAGAACAAAACAAAAGCTTCCCCCGGCCCATGGGTGAATAGTAGTGCAATGGTTGTAACTGTGTTTGAGGGGGTTTAAATCCGTAACATTCACAAGCACATGCTGCTCACTCATGCACACGCATTCATGAAATATCTGACTTCGACTGGAGGAGTTTCCAAGTGACAAAATGTGAGCTGCAGAATCGTGGCTCGAGAAAGACATTGCAAGCAATTGGTTTCTGCTTGCCCTTCCATTACACACATTTATGTGCAAATCAATTTATGCTCACTCCATCCTGGTGAATTTACTTTGTGAGTGAGTCATGAGCTTCTTCCATTTTGTGCTTTGCATGTCCAAAAAATGTATGAATGAAATGTGTAAACAACCGCAGCAGACACCTTAAAAATGGGAGAACATTTCTTGAATAGCATCCCAGACACCGAGAATAATGCGATGCAGAACAGTGTCTTAAATCAAAGACTTTCCTTTCTTAAGTGAGTGCAAAAATATGATTCAACTGTGTCTAGTTCCCCCAAACATGCAAGTGAAATGTGGCTTAATTTAGAAAGTTTGAACTTCAACTTAAAGTAAAACATGTTCTAAATAGCTGAGTCATCCTGGACATACCCAATAGGATTGTAAACACATTCTTTTGGCCCACAGAGTTAAATATAAACTGACCAGTCAGACTTTGGC
Source organism: Hyperoplus lanceolatus (assembly GCA_026929865.2). Taxonomy (NCBI): domain Eukaryota; kingdom Metazoa; phylum Chordata; class Actinopteri; order Uranoscopiformes; family Ammodytidae; genus Hyperoplus; species Hyperoplus lanceolatus. The sequence continues at coordinate 15,043,502 of CM049416.1, forward strand.
AGGTGACGGCAAACACTCCTTGGCTGCTAAACCAACTACTTCACCCCACCGACTCATGAGGAAATACTGACAACTTCCCCGGCATCTAAAAAAACCGACTTAAATCTGTCATCCCGCCACGCTCCTGACAAATGGCTTGAACACATATTACACACCAACGCCTTTAATGAGTTATGCTATGTTAATTAGCTCCCACAATCTCCCATAATGATTTACCTTGTCAGGGAGGAAATTAGTCAACTTCACAAGCCTGAGAAGAAGTTCTCTGTTTGTTAACACATGCTTATCAAAGTTTATTTGGGGAAGGGGGGGGGGGGATCGTTGGTTGCCGGGCAGTTAAACCATTCATCTGAAAGTTAAAGAGTAATATGTAGATATATTTAGGCTGGTCTAATTAGAGTAAATTAGAAGCGATGTGCACTTTTGAACTTGATGTGTAATTCAAGCTTTTACAACCGTATCTTTTATGATTGGCTATAAAGAATGGCAAAGTACAGGAAAGGAAAGGATTACGCGCCCCATCTGGCCAAGCGTATGACTTTAGAGGAATATAAATTGTACAAGGACAACACACATTTGGGTCAGTGCCAGAGCAGATTTAGGAGGCCTGGGGTCATGATTTTTACCTGCACATCCGGAGCGTCCTTGATCGTGAAGGCGGATAAAATGTTGATCAATAAATTGCCACGAGTGGTTAAGATGGAGCTGACACCTTAAGAGATGGTGTTTGTGGAGAATTATGGTGTGTTTTTTTTGTTGAAGGGAAAATGAATTCAGCTCTGGTCGTGACGTGGCACAAGCCTGAAAGCTTGTGTTGTATGGCCAGGAGGAGGACACCTCTTTTCCTCTATTCAACCACTGGTAATAAAAATAAAACCACACTAATGGGTCATGCCATCGGCCACATTTGGAAAGCTGACCTGGGTTGAATAAGGACGCGTGCTGGAAATGCTCTGTCACTTTTAGGTAGCAACTGAGATGATTAAAGGTTGCTCTGCTGTTGGGGGAGACTACAAGGACCATGATGCAATGGGACAGACGGAGGAACTGATTAATCCAGAGAGATTGATCCGTCTCGTTGGAGGACGTTTAGGGGGCAACACACAGACACACACACACACTCACACACACACACACACACACACACACACACACACACACACACACACACACACACACACACACACGCACACGCACACACACTCATGCTGTACTAGTGCAAGATCCCATCCTCCGACCAGCAGACGCCCAGCATTAGTCTCACCTGTGCAACCTGCAAATACATTTTTCACACATGTGGTACCCTCAATCACAGTTGGCCATGTTTCTTTCACCTCCTCAACCCCCATAATTTAATATTTGTCTTATCATCTGCCTCCACCTCTCCCCATTGCATGCAGTGGTTCGTGCTATCATACTGCCTCAGCTGGAGCAAGTGACCTTGTCGTCGTGCTGTCCTGTTGTCATGGGAACATAGGGCAGGCACGGGGGGGGAAGACACACACATAAAATCCGGTGTGAGGAGTGTGGCGCGTCTGATCATATCTGCAAGTGTAGGATTTTTTTAAAATTTTTTCTCCTCCTCATTGTTTATTGCCCTGTTTTACTGTTGTCATCATTCCCTATTGGCCCACAGGGGGTTTGTCTCTGAGCCAATCAGAGGAGAGCTTTTATTTTCCTCAGGGGGGAACCATCCTTTCAGCTGCTGTCTTTCTTTTGTTCCAGCTTATTCCTCTTTGAACACATCCTCTGGGATTTGAGTTAGTCTAAATTCACTCGGAAAAATTGGAATCAACACATTGCATGCATTGTAAATGAATGAATGAAAGGAGCTTTTACAGAGAGCGAGCGCTAGCAGTAATTTCTAATTAAAGGGATGCTACAACTAAATAAGTTTCACCCCGAAGGCCCGCTTTACCACAGAGCATGGATACTGTTCGGCTCATGTTCAGTGGTGTGATCGCAGACATCATTCGCTGTTTTGTTCTTTTTCTTTTGAGCACGTGGACCTGGTTGAGACTAGACATGCTATTCATGAGATGTGTTGCTGTGCGCCCATTGTTCAAATCTGAGAGCCTCTCCTCCTCGCCTCTCTCTGTTCAGTGGCTTATCTCTCTATTGTGAAGCTAGCGGAGTTATTTATTTATTTATTACAGAGGAGATTTAATAAAAGCACAACATTTTGATGACTTTGCTGCAGCCTCTCTGCATGCACTTGCAAGTGTGTGTGTGTGTGTGTGTGTGTGTGTGTGTGTGTGTGTGTGTGTGTGTGTGTGTGTGTGTGTGTGTGTGTGTGTGTGTGTGTGTGTGTCAGTATCAGCATTCTTTCAAGTTTCAGCCTTTGTAGAAATGTCAGCTCTGGGGTTCTTCGATCTTCTTTAGCTCATACCAACTGCTTTTAAAGGCTGAATGAGGACTGTTGACGGTCATGCACTCTATCAAAATTTTTAAAAAGGGTTCACTGCGCCTGATCGTACACGTCAGAGTCAGCTTACTAGTCATGCTTGTCATTTAGTGTGCAGTGTTTCTGAGGCTTAAACTACTCAGGGGCTAAAGACAGCAACACAACCTTTATGAGATGTCATGAAAGTGCAATAACAAATTCCAGAATATATTTTGTGGTATTTGTAATTCTGATAGTAGCAGTTGATGATATTATTATACATACTATATTCTTACGCAGAGCCAAGTATAGCACAATGGCAGAAGCAGGGAGTGAGAACGTTTTCTCTGACTCTGTTAGGAATTTATGGACTTTTCTTTTTTATCCCCTATGTACCTCACAGTTTTGGTCACGTCCGGGAACCGACTCACTTGTTCCCGGAGGCTCAGCTCCTGCCATTATATCCATTGAAATCTGCCGCCAGTTAGGCTTATTATACAGTATGAACTCCTCTGTGCCAGAAATAAAATGATAAATGTACCTTTTTACCGTAATGTTTTCCATTTTTCCAAGTAAAAAATATGAGCTGGAGTTCTATTTCGTTTGTGGCCTGAAGACAGATTTTTCGACTATAGCTCACTGCTCAGATGAATGCTGTGTTCTGGCTGCAGCCCGGCTCGTGTGTTTTTCAGATAATCCAGATCTGACTCCTTCCCCCATACCACATGCAATGCAATCACACACGCACACACACAACTTGCCAAGGTTGTATTAATACTCCCCCATTTTCACCTTCTTTGTTCCTTTCTCTCCGGCCATCTTTATTGCTCTGCCATCTCACACATCTTTCAGTTCCTCAAAAGAATATCCATAGTCCCTTTCTGCAGGCCAGTCGATAGCTGGACTGCGCTGCGATAAAATGCCCCCTGTGTGTGTAGGCGAGTACTTGTATATGCAAGGGAGAGAGTGTGAGACAAGAAAGGAGAAAAACTACAGCATAATGTCCAGGGATTGGTGTCTGTGTGCGTTTTCTGTCCTTGTATCTGAATCGCCTGCAGCTTCGCAAATGAAAGAAAATGCCCTCTCTCTCCCCCTACGGACAGCAGGGGGTGCTAACGAGCAACAGAAGCTCTGGCAGTCAGGAGACATCTGTCTGTCCCCACATGCTGGCTGCACATTTCGTCCTGACCTTTTTTCTGCTTTTGGCCGTCAGCCCATATTTCCATCATATGTCCTTCCATCTAGTTATCTGTTCTCTTCCTACTAATAAAAATAAATAAAAAAGCCCAATGACCAACCCCTTTCACCCACATCATGTCAGCCAGTGCCAGCGTATTACAGCACGCCTCGGTTGGTAGAAACAACTCTAGAGCCAGATTCCCCTCCAAGCAGGCATCTGGTGCCCTGAGCTGCACTCCCCCCATCAGCTCCAGAGGTAATAGAGAGGGCGAGAGTGTGAGCTGTAAATCTCTAAACACGGGGAAGAACTAGCAATCTGCTCCAGCCTGCTGTGCATGGCAGGTAATAACAGAGGAGGCTCTTTCTGACTCTTTTTAAATACAAATGAGACACATTTTTTTATCATGTGTGAATGCAGGTTGCTTGGTGTGCTGAAATATTTCTTTTCTTTTCTTTTTTTTGCTGTTGTTTTTTTTTTTAGCAAGAACACACTTTTGGGCTTTAGGGGTTTCCAATCAGGGATTTTTTAAAATGGCAGTGGTAAAAATGAATGAAAGAGAGAGAGAGAGATGTACATACAGGCACATGCAGTGGTGTGCAGGGATCACAGTCTGCATACTATTTAATGAAAGAAGATGATGTGTGGACATGAGGACAACATGTTATCAAACAATGTACATTTGGCGTTCAGTCATTGTATGAATATAGGACAATTTAAACTTATTCTGAAGCACCTTCGACACTGCCTGGTACTGGTTGAGTGTTCACTCTAGACCTGTTACTTGATAGTTTCTACACCTCTTTGCATTTTGCTACTCAGCACAAATATATATATTTCCCCACTTGCCCTAAGGTCTCTGGTTTGACCTTTGGGCAAAACATTATTTTTACTACCATAGAGGCACCCTACATGAGCCCCTAACTTTTATTTCATCTGAAAGTACGCCCTAATGGGACCAGAGGGGCATTTGAGCGACTGTGTGTGTGTCATAATGTAATTCAGCCATAAAACAAATAACCCCCCAATATCTGGAGACTGTTAGCGTGCATGCAATAGCCTCGTAACTCCATTGTGGCCCCACGTATGTTCAAATAGAGGAGGTGCCCTTTTTTTAAATGTTCGGCCCTGCCCATCGGAGAGCCTATGGCAATCCCCTTGAGACATGATTTAGAAAAAAGAGGAAGGAAAAAAAACTGTGCTGCATGTTCCCTGCACACCTGCCGTTCTGTTTCCCAGTCACGCTTATACACACACTGACCCAGGTAGCGATGTAACGGGTACAGGTTGTCCCCGACAGAAGGGACATTAGGTGTCCCAGGCTGCTGTCTGGTTGGACGTACATCACAGGATAGAGTCCTTGGCCTGACAGCTCGCCGACAGCCTAGAAACTGTAGATCAACAAGGAAACGAGTGGAGAGGAGGATGAGGAAGCAGAGGATGACGCAAATAAAAAATGCTGACAGGGAAATCTGAATTTTCCTAGCTCGCTGTAATGAGAGAGGGGGGAGGAATAAAGCAAGGGGCGTAGTCGAGGTTTAGATTAAAGCAGAAAAGACATGGAGGGCATGGTGAAATAAAATTATGTAGATACTTGTTTTCATCTAGTGAAAGAGATTCCATCTCCCTTGCATTTCAATTATTTGCGGTCAGCATCATAAACGAGCAGCACATATTTATGAGCGGAAAGACTTACCCTCCTTCAAATGGGTTGAAAGCTGATGAAAGGAAATGTTTTCAGTGAGGGTTTGCAGTTTTTAGCCTCTGTCACACTTTTGCTTCCGTGACAGTTTTTTTGTGCACGGCAGGGTTACCATGAATTCAACTGTGTTGTATTTTCTCTGTGTGGTGAGTCATCTTTGCAGAGTGACAGCTGTGGCCTCCTTTTCAAGAGGTGATGTGTGGTCAAGTTGAATCAGTTGTTTAAAAAAATTTTTAAAAAAACAGCACTGCCAGTCCAAAAAGAAATACTAAAACATTATCCACTTTAATGTTGAAGATGAGCACAGAGAAACTTTCAAGATCAAGACTTGTACAAGAAGCCTTGAACAAAAAGAGGCTGACAATAGTGTCAGTGACTCATGAACACTAAAGTTAATGTTGCTTCTCCTTGAAGCAACTTAGTTATGACCTTTTGATATAAAGGAAAATGTTGTTATTGCTCCACTGCTATAGACCACGGGCCCCTCTCTTTTTGCTTTCACCCTTTCACCCCATTCGGTAACCATAAAACGCACCATTACTCTGCTCCTACAGTAGCCCATGCACTTAGCCCAACGAGTTTTAACATAGGCCCGCTTTGAAATTGCCATTGGTCAAGTCCGGTCGCTCTATAATGGTCCACATCCCCTCCAAAGAGGGCCAATGTTGGAAGGGAAGATTAAACGTGAAGGTCAGCAAAGGCATGGATGTGGGGCTCTCGTTGTGGAAGAAAACAAAACTTTCACATTTCACTGAGATGTAATTGAATTTCCTACCCGCTCTTATCTGCCCGATGATGGGATAGCATCCATTGACTCTCCACTTTCTAGTGAAGCACAAGGTTGGCCACCACATGGCTCATTTTTATTTATTTTGCCACAGAAAGAACAGAGTGAAACATTTATCCTATACCCTTCCCTTGAAAGCACCGATGAGGGGAGACTGATTTGTGAGTATACGTGTGTGTGTGTGTGTGTGTGTGTGTGTGTGTGTGTGTGTGTGTGTGTGTGTGTGTGTGTGTGTGTGTGTGTGCGTGCGTGCGTGCGTGCGCGTGTCTGAGAACAGTGAAGGAATAGTGCTCATGCCAAAGAGTGAGCAGTGCCCCTGATGCCATACCGTGCCCCTTCTGCCTTGGCTCCGTCATCATAATAAACAACCTCCCCTCTCGATTTTTTTTAAAATAAACTATTGAAGCGGCAAGCACTGCTGACAAAGAAAGCATAGGAGGAGATAACTAAGTCTAAGTCTCTGGAGACTGTCTCCACCAAGAAGAATGGGCAGCATTGGTTAGTTTTTTTTTCTTTGACATAAACAATTAAAGTGATACATTAAAAAAACACTTCTGCTGAATTCTTCTCACTCCATTGTGGGTTAATATGACGCATTGTACAGTATTTACTTCCAGGCAACTACTACGTTCCTGTGTTTACAGTAAGTAGAGGTTGTCGTGCTTGTGTTGTCATACAGTGAACACTTGTCGTGCATTTATCAGATATGTATTGCACTCCTGTATTATTGTTTGACAGGCCCTGGGCCCCTGCCATGTTTGGCTGCATTAAGGTGATGTGTGTGTGTGTGTGTGTGTGTGTGGAGTGTTGACGTGCGTCAAAGGCCCACTCTATACACTGAATAGCTTACGAAGTGTTTTATCAGATGCCAAATGTTCTGTCTTGTCCTGTTATCTCTTCTTCAAACACAGTATACTTGCTCTGACAGAGACGTGTGTGTGTGAGAGTGATCATCAGCAGACTTTTAAGTTTGCTGAAGGTGAAATGCGGTGTAAGGAAGTAGATTGATGTTTCCCTCTTTTCCTTATATTGGCACCATTTAACCATCATATCCTGCAGAGCGCAGAATGAAATGCCTTAAAGTGGATGAGATTTTACGATGAACATCACTTTTTTCATCACTTTGTAATTTTTATATACCATAAATATTGCAATAAGGCAAGACTGTTCAAGTTCTACTATATGAGTTTGATAGTAGGGGAGAACGGGGTAAGTAGGCACACTTTTTACTCTAGTGAGAATTGCTCATCACCAAAACATCTGTCAATAGCCATTCCTACATTAAATTGAAGCTTAAGGTGTTGGCTAGAAATGTGTGTCTCTCTTTTTTTCCAACTTATTGTAATGAAGAAGTAATTTACCATCAAAGACACTCTGACACATTGTGACAACCAACCCCATCAAGGGGTCGGTTGTCACACACTATGGGGTTGTTTGTCACAATGTTATCTTAATGGGAAAAATCTTAAAAAGAAGGCAAGGAGGCAGAACCAAATTTGAATATTTAATTGCATTGTCAAGTTGACAAATAGGCCTACATAACGTTCTGTAGCCTTGGCAGCTGGTCTAGTTTGGGATGCACTGGGTTGTTTTGATTTTGTTGCCCTTTTTTCTTTTGCTTGCTAGCTGCCTTTTCCTGCTCTATTCTTTCCTTCTCTGGGGTGTCAGTGAGGATACAGCTTGACAATTTCTTTCGTTATTGGGTTCGTTTTCTGGCTGCAGCCTTGAGATAACATGTGACAACCAACCCCCCAAAAAATTTGACGACCAACCCCAACTTGAATTTCTTGCTAGCATCAAGGCCAACAACCATCTGACAACTAATTAGCTTGCTAACCACAATCTAAACTATAGTTTACCCTTCACACTTTCTGAGGGTAACAAGTGTTTTGTTATAAACCCATTGTGTAAAAGCCTAGAAGAAAAATACTGAGAAGCAAAATATTTTGAATTTGACATGAAAAACACAAATGCAGCAGTCTAACTCCAAGGAAGTCTGTGTATGTGACCTCTGATCCCAATTCTGGACCTTTTTTATATCAACATTTCAGAGCTAGCGCGCTCTGGTGGCGAGATATAACGAATGTGACATCCAACCCATGTGACAAATTACCCCGTTCTCCCCTACTGCAGGACAAATGTATTGACAGAAGCCAGAACCACATTAAATTGCTCGTAGTTTCGAACCCAGAGACACTCATCATCCAACTCTGCAGGTCCCCGCAGCTTACTTATTTATTACACTTTCTCCGCTGTCAAAATCTCTCTTCCCAGCTTTGATTACGAAGCTTTACACGAACCCAGCATCTGACACTACACAGACTAAGTTAGTGTTTAGCAGGTGAACAGAGTGGAGCATTTGGCAGGTAAAGAGAATGTATTTTCCTTCAGGAGTTGTTTGAGACCCAAGCAGAGCTAAAATGACAATAGATATTTGACATAAATTCAGAAGGTGGCCAAAAAAGTTCACTATAAATGATGAAGCTGTGTGTTTTTTGTACTTTAATCATTCCTGTCTAAATAATTTTGGAAATTAACAATAAATGTCAGTACTGTAGGCGTATTGGTTATAATTCTCTAAATAGCAAAGTGATTCTTCAAAATCCGGGAGAAATTTCTCACTCCAAGCTTTTCGTTGGGTGTTAATGTTTCGGCTGTCACCACCGCCAAGCCGTGAGCTTTTCATTTTCACTTCATTTTCCAATGGCTGCCCTGTGAGCCTTTCCGTTCCATTTGTGAATACGTCTTTTTTTTCTGCTCCCAAGAAGGCTTCATCCTCTCGCTGTCCCGTTCTGAAATATTGCGGTGGAGTTCATGGATATTCTTAAGCAACCTCTGGCTTATGACATACATTTGACCGTCCCTCCCCCATCCTGAATGTAATGAAAGTCTGGATTTATCTCTGTGTCAGCAGCTGCCTGTAATTTCCCTGGATGGTCTGACAACTCCCTCTGCCTTTTGTGGAATCAGTCTATGGGTGTTTTGTGTCTGTCAACCAGGCCTGAATGTCCCAATCCATCTCCTTGACCACCTGTCCATGTTCCATTTTGAAATAGCCATTTTTTACCTTCGTCCTCTTTGTTCACCAGTGTGAGTGGCCTCATTTTTGATAACAAGTTATATTTTTGTAGGGGATTTTGGTCTTCCTTGTGACATAAAACTGACAACGAACATGGGGACAGCACACCCTAGATCAGCGGTTCCCAAACTTTTTTAGCCCACCCCCTTCTATGTCCCAACCAGATTGACACACCCCCACACATAAAAAAAAAAATGCAACAAGCTTTTTTATAGCCATATCAAAGGTGGCATGTTAAATCATGCTCAAATGACCAGAACACACATGATAAAATAATCACGATCACAGCAAGGGGCAGAAAGCAGATAAAATGCGGAAAATATTATAGCCTAATATTTTGAGTCACATTGAGCAACAATTGCAGCAAGTTTAAATGACCGTGGAGCAAACAACCCTGTCATCATAACACAGGTTATGGAAATAAAATTAGAACGCCAGTAATTTTAAATAAATTGCGAGAATGAATGTAAAGGCCACAAACTAGGTGCGCATATGCGTAGAAGAAGATAACTTCGCTTCATTTTGAATAGCCTCCATTTATTTATTAATTAAAATTCAAGTTTTTGATTCTAAATTTTACAAAGGAAATGTTTATTTACACGTCTTTATTGTGTGGAGAAAAAACACTGTACCCGTATTGGTCAGAGTATAAGACAACCCCGATTATAAGACAAACCCCCCGTTTTTCAAAACTCAACTCAATACATTTTATTTATTTAAATAATGTACGAAAATAAAAACGCATTGAAAAAAACACTTTTCTTCATTGCAAATAAACAGTAGGATAGTGCAAATAGACCGAACTCTGATGTGTTCACTACAGACTATTCTTCACACGCAAATTCCTCTGCCCCACTGTGATCGCTCTCGCTGTCATCTCTCCTATACTCTGGTTCGGTACATAGCGGGTCATCCTCGCTGCTGTCCTCGGCATCTGAGACGCAGCATTTATTTAATGCTCATAGTTAATCACATAGCCTAGTGCTGAAACGAAAGCTATCAACGCCGTGGTTTAAGGCTGAAATGATTACCGGGGCACTTAACGTTGTCGAGGGGAAGCCCTCCGAGATCTCCGTTGGTTTCAGTTTACAGCTCACAAAGTGACAATCACCACCATCACATGGACAGCGTTTAAATAAAGTGTCTCATTCTTAAAATCATTAGAGCTTTGACGCAAATGAGGAAATCTGAACATTACAGCAGCAGTGCTGGTGCGTAAAAGTTCAGCGCAGTTGGCATCTCTCCTCAGCACAACTGCAGCAGCTAAAAAGCCACAGTTCCTGCCTCTGACACGTTGACTCGCAACATAATGATTTGAGGCTTTGAATCGGCTTCGTCGATGTCCCGTGCCTCTTTTTTCTCTCCACACAAAGCGTTCTCTCTCCAAGTGCACCCCAGGCCGCTTCCGAGAGCACAGCCAGTGTTCCACCCGATTAAAAAAAGAAAATAAACACAACTTGGAAAACATGACCCGATTTTTTACGACCTATTTCCGCGAAAATAAAACCCTCTTATACTCGGACCAATATGGATTGTGTAATGATCTGACCGCCATTACATTTTTCATCTCGCGCGTGCGCGCACCACACTTTGGGAATCCCTGCCCTAGATGATTTATTTTCATAATCTCCGTGGGGATTTTCATTCAGATTATATTTAATTGATCAAAGAAAATCTGTCTCAATTATCTCCTCAATTTGCCTTGCTTTCCATCCTTTCATGAATTCCTCACATTGGTCTCTTATCAAGAGTTTGATACCCAAAAAAACAACATTGCTCTGTGGGTATGGTTTGTTCAAATTTGATTGAGAGTTGCCATGCAACATAGGCAAACAACGAGTCATTAGATCTGTATGATCCTTAATGCTGATTGGTGCTTGGAAACACACGCCATCATCACGCATGTTCTAATTGACCCCCTGTGCACTTTAAACCAGTACAAATACTGACATGTGAAATAAATAACACTTTTTCAAATATTCAGATTATTTTATGTCACTGTAGTAACTCCCATCGTTCTTGGTAAGAAGCTCATTTAGCAGTGGCTTGTTAGACTTTCACATCTCTTTTACAACCTCCCTGAGCATGCAGCCAACACAACACCTGGGGTTGGAAAATCGTGGTTTGACAACGTGCACTTTGATCATAACCAATGTGCAGTGAATTACAATAAAACAAACAATACTAGCTGAATGTTATCACACTCATTATGTCATGTCCTCCCTTTACCCCCACTACTGTATATTAACACAGTAGTGGCAGGGACCTAACAGCACATCTTATATTTATGCAATTTTCTTTATAAAATGATGATTTCCTGCTTGGTGTTAGCGGGGTGTGATGTATTCCCGGGGTGTGATGTATTCCCCCATAGCTCTTTCTCTTCAATCGCACTCAAAACCATGAACATTATTACATTACTGAATCATCTTGAAAGTTCAAAGTATAGAATATATTTAGTACTAGAGCAGTGGGAAAAGCAGTTTAATATGTGTTGTATCATTATTATTATTATTATTATTATTATTATTATTATTATTATTAAGTCATACTTGTTCAATATCACGATGATCTCTTAACCATCTCTGGTATTTTCAACGCTCCTGTGATTTAGCATCATAGGGCCCTCGTCATGTGCATTGCCTAAAAGAGTCAAATTCAAAGAGACTTGAGCATGAGGATATTTTCAAATATGTTAATGTGGATGTGAGCCAAATAAGGAAAGAAGAAGAGGTTATTTCCCCCTAACAGTCTATATAATAGGCAATTAGCTTGTGAAACCACTAGGGCGGGTGGACTGCTCAATTGTTGGTTCCCCTTACCACATTGGGCATTGTCGCTCTTGAACACACCGCTTTCTTTCTATCGCTCTCTTAGGTGCCCATAAAAGGGTGCTTCAACCCGATGTATAATGACAACCTAAAGAGGGCTTTAGATACTGAACAAACTCTACCTGTGCCATTGTAAGGTTTACAAACTGTTAGCATGAAGGCATGGCATAATGACAACTACTAACAACTACCATTGCAGGTGCTTTCTCACAGAGCTGTTAGCATGGCTGTAGACTTGTTCAATGGTATAACGATCATATACAAATACTAATATTATTATCTCAACAACTGTAGGCTATTCTTTTTTAATTTCTTTTTTAATTTAGTCTGGTCCATAATGTGTGAGGAATTGAGACTTGAGATATACTTGTGACTTGCAAAACTATATCCCACCACAAAGGATCTTATACTTAAAAATAAGTATGAAAACCAATGAACATTGCCATTAAATGTAAAATCAGATTTCAGGTGATTTCCATCCCTATTTGTAAATGCCATTCTGTGACATTGAATGAGGTTGTGGATGTCATGTCATTTTCCACCATTTCAAAGTTCTGCCCACAAGTATAAGCACCGTCTTGCAGTGTGTCGACCGTAAATCTGCGATGAAATTTCCCCTGCTGCTGCCTCTCTCTCTCTCTCTCTCTCTCTCTCTCTCTCTCTCTGTCTCTCTCTCCCTCTTTCTTTCTTGCTGTCTCTCCCTCCATTTTACCGACATCCCGGGGCAGCGGCTTTTGAAGAGAAGATTCAATTTGAAATCCCTTCTTGCATATTTCACGAGCACAACCTGTTTTTATACCCTGCTCTGTTGTTGCTGGAAAGATGTTTCATTGACATTGCATGAGAAATGCCCGTGGTTATAAACTGACTTGTGTCTATATACTTGCATACTGTATTTGCAGGCAGTTTGCTCCTAAATCCTTTGGGGCGACTTTGTTCCACCTTAAAAATTCAACATGCTATATAAAAGGCATAGGCTACCTTCTCACAGCAGTAGGTAAATACTTGAGTTGGCTTTTTCCCACAGTCTCATCCAAACCTGCTCACCCCCCGTGGTACTGATCATTGGCCCCCCCATAAAAAAAACAAAAAAAAAAAAACATTCGAGTGCCTGCATGGGATTTAAACAAGAGCTGATTCGCTGCTTTTCAGAGACATAAACTGATCCACACTGATCTCAGTCCTCCTCAGACAGTATGGATTACATGTAAAAAATACAAAATGACATAGTCCCCCTCTTTTATGCCAAGTTTCTCCTCTTTCTTTTGATTCATCGTTGCTAAATAGTGCTTTTTACGAGCTATGTCATCCCACCCACATGAGTGATGTATATTGATTGGCATCTCCATAACCAATGCATCCCTTCAGGACTGATCACATGGGGGAGGGAACAGATAGCTCCTACCATGCAGCACTGCATGTCTATTCAAGGTGAATTTAGCCATGAGTATGTTATGTGCATTTTACCATTCAAATAGGACTTCATTGCCTCATTCTAATGGTTTTTCAACCCGTCATTACTATTTAGACTATGTTCCAATGTGTATCTGACTGGTGCTCCAAAATGAAAGATCTATTCTATTATTGTTTCAGAATGACCTTTCCCCTAGCATGCTCAAACTAAAAAAACAAGTGCAGAGGCTTTGACATATTGTCCTCGGGAGACAAGAAAGAGCTCAGATCCTGCTAGCCATGTGACTCATCTCTTGCCTTTTTCATGATTTAAACATGTCATGGCTGTATTTGTTCAGCATTCTACGCTAAAGCTTCAGTGAACATTGCCAAGAATGTGCTGCCGGTTCTCCTGAGAGATTACACATAATGCACAGAGCATGCATGTGAGAGGGTTTTTCAGTCCTTTTCTGGACTTTATAGTCTGCTTTCAATCGATGGCTCTAACGTATAAGTGCGAGAGAGGGCTGCTGCAGACTTGTGTGGGCGGCATGTTTGTGTGTTTGACCTTGATAATGGAAGACAAGATGTATGGCTTTTAATTTGTTGATAAAGGGATGTTTGTGATTCCAGAAAGATGTATAACATTTTCAGATTTTGTACATATATTCATGGCGCCCAGATGATCATTTTCAGCCAAGTTCTGTTGTATCTCGGTTTTTCCTTGCAGCTTTTTTTTCCCTTGTTAATGGAAAATGATGCGTCATTATAACAGGGCGCAAGGAATGTAGTCACACTTTGAACGATACAAAGTCAGTCAAGAGATACTAAGTAATGTTTTCCTCCTGCTCGTGATGCATTTCAAATACACTCCAGTGATGTGTTCAACAAAATGTAGCCCATACATTACCCCTATGCATCCATCGGAGGAGAGAGAGAGAAAAATATGCGTATTTTATGCAGCCGCTTCTGCACCCTCCAGTCTGCCCTTGTGTTCTGCCCTGATTCATTCTTTATGAGCAGTATATGAAACATAGGATTTAGTATAAGTGACAAGGCGACTTCCAAGCTCAGTCTTTAAGCGGAATGGTTTTTGAGAGGCAGAAAAATAGGGGAAATAAGTTCTTATTGGCAGTAAATATTTCCAAATAAATCACTGTTCTATATGGGGTGGGGGACATAAAATCCAACTCTAAGATTGAAACAAAAATACATTCCCGAGCAAGAGCAGCTTCTTGGGGGACCTAATTTGTTTGGACTTCTTGCTGATTTTTACTCACATAGTGCCCTCTTCAGCAACTCCTTGGCCGCGGTCCACCAGAGGATAGACCTTTTGATCCGCCGCACACTTCCACATGTGATGATGCAGCAAAAGCTCTGCAATCAAGGTTAATGAAAGGCGAGGCGCGGCCCCACTGCGACGGAGCTCACTCTGAAGGTGTGATCAGTGGGCCTCCTGCATGAAGATAGCGGTCTTCCTTTCATATGTCGTTGCTCTTAAATGCAACGCTACAGATGCTCAGTGGCTGTAGTCAGCATTGGGCTTTATTAGTGGTTAACCCTCCTTCCCAATAGACCCACTCACCCTGCTTGTTGAAGACATTTTGAGATACACAATGCAAAGCTATTGAAGCTGAAACACTGGTTTATTTACCCCTTTGACAACCAATAACCACCAAGGCTGAAATCAGAAGCTAGTGGCTTAAAATGGCCGCTGGTGAAAAATAAAAAATAAATTAAAAGTTTGATGAGAAATAATGTTTTTCCAACACAATTGGTTGTAAATAGGATAGTTAAAAAGGAATAGGGAAACATTTCTTGAAATATGTTAATTTGTTTGTTTGTTTTTTTGCCGAGAGTTAGACTTCAGAGTAGTATTAATCTTCTCATCTGTGTTTTAAAAGTGTACTTTAAAAAGTTTAGCATTGCACATCTATTATGGTTCGGCAATTTACAACACAGTTTACACAGTTTGGGGAATTTTGACTTGTTATTCTAGACACGACTGATGAAGCCTCAAGCTTTTAGCCCGAAGCAGAGATGAGGCTACATGTATCTGGGATCAGATGTTGATCTGTGAAATTGGTGGTGTCCCCCTTTGAATATAGAGATAACGAGAAGCTGTTTTCTTAGCCTAGCATGACGTCTGACAACAGCTAGAAGGAAAACCGGGACTGCCCGTATTTCAGACACCTTTTTATTCCGTCAGCTCAATAGTCCAAAACATTTCCCATTGGACCGACAGCCCACTGGTCCGACGATCCTTTATCCCGAAACTACACTAATCTTACTCTTAACTCCAAAATACTAATCTAACTAAATATCTCTCACGTTCACAATTCTATCCTATCTATTTTGCCACGTATTTCAGCACCATGGACAGAGGTGGTAAATGGTAAATATTTTGGACTATTGAGCGGTCGGGATAAAAAGGTGCAGGAACAGTAAACTAATATGCCAGACTTCAAAATATCCCCATAATACCTCAGAAGTTATGTTAAGGATTTCTACAGCCTATGATACTTCATGCCAAGATGAACCAAATGATGCATGCCCTTGTGCTCCCGTTCATTCTTGCCACAGAAGCACTTAAGAATGGGCAGGCTGCAGCTTCTCCACAATTGTATATCCTTGATGTTCTTTTTCTGGGGCCCAGAAAGGGAACACAGCTATATCTGAGCCAAAGAGATATACTTGTAAGGAACACTCATTATTTTAAATTTTTCAAACCTCACAGTATCACAGTGTTTTAATGATTAATATTGACAGCAGTTGGAGGAAGTGATTGTGGAAGGGGCTGGTGTGCTTTATTTGATATTTTACTACTTACTTTATGTTTCTGCTTGGAATCAGAATTTTTATTTGCGTCTTCAGATGGCGAAGACATACAACGTATTTTGTTGTAGCATTGACAATCTAAAACAGTTACATGTTTGTAATATACGATTAGATAAAATAATAAATAAAATATCACACGTATTTGTTTTGTTGAAAAATGACTTTCGCTATAAGCAGATTTTGCTGACAATACTTTATTAACTTAAATGTAATTTAGTTTTTCTCCATTCTCGTTTTCATACTTTTACATAGGGAGGTTTAACAATTATAAATCAAAATCGTGCCAAACTTAATTCACATTCCTCAATAATTGTCCCTAGTGTACATTTGCGTTACACTACAGGTTCTTGTTGTGTGATCTGTTGCGCAGTTGATACACTAAAAAAAAACACACCCGCAGACAGACCTGGACTCACATCAGACTATAGCACCAGTCTGGTAGCCCAGAGATGTCAAGGGGCCCCATAACCACATTCTGGATTTAATCTCATGGGAGGCAACTACTCTTATCCGTCTTCAATACTGACGTCTGAGAGGAGAATAAGGCAGCATCCAAGGCTTGTCAGACACCATGACCATTCAATTTCTTTATCTGGTGGAGGATAGAGTGGCAGGACCACTGTGTTTGTGTGTGTGTGTCTTGTATGTGTATGTGAGAGAGAGAGAGAGAGAAATTTGGAAGGTGATGATGACAAGAAGCTTGACAAAACGGATGAAAATATGAGGTTGACAAGAGTTGATACGTGGGAGGGAGCGTGAGTGACAGACCTGGAGTGGTTTACAATAAGCCTTGAGCCCTTGAGCAGATGCACACACATTTATAAATTCAGTTATCAGTGAATGCATTCAGAACACACGGAGATGTATTTACTGTGTCCCCTCACTAATAATCCCCTTTGAACATCTTAACCACGGTGCATGTGCAACTTTTTTGGGGGCCCCACTATCCTTCTTAATCTGATTTACCGTAAATACGGCTGCATGTAGCCTATCGATAGTCACATTATCTGCAGTGCTAGTGAAAACAAAAACAATAAGTAGGGAAAAACGACATGATTTGATTTGATTTTAATTTTTATTATTGTGTCATGCATTAGCATGCCCAGCCCACAAGGGCTTACAAGACACCATTATAAAACACAGACAGACCAAAAACCAAAAATAGATGCTAAACAATACTAACATTAACAATATAAATCATCCTGACGTTTCATTCAGGCTTAAGTAACAACATTTAGATTGACAACAATGAGCGGAAATATGGTAACCGAGGTTGTAGGCTACGGAACAATTTCCCTTTTTAAAATAAGTCTTCTTTTTTTGCCAGGCAGGTCTATTTTCTGCACAAGAGAAAGGCTCACCTGGAGCCGGGTGTTGAGGCAGCAGACTTTATTTCTCTATTCATTATTCATGACTCATACAAGTTCTATTTTGGAAGTTGCAGACCCGGCTTTATCCCCCCACCAAAGATACTTTCTCCTGAAGCTTATGTGCTGCCATGTGTGATGAAACTGAGCAGTGAGCTCTCCTGTGCAGGAAAAGGAAGCAAGAGTTCTGAGAAAATTGAGTAGATAGACTTTTATTATATACACACTTGTATTGATACATAGATAGCAAATGTTATCCACACATTCACAATAGGCTGTGTGTGCAGGTTACATTTCCTCCCATGCTGCTACTTTTCGTTTGTCTCTGCAATGTCTGCAAAAATACAGATTTTTTTTCACGTCTTGGAGAAAAAGTTTGACGTCTCTTTTTGAAGCCTTCCTCCCCTCTGGGGAGAATCATGCTAATTTTTTACCGATTTTGGCAGGCTTAAAAGTTCTTATTTTATGCTCACTGACTCCAGGCTTATCAAAGTATCCTAAATAAAGGGGAAACATTAAGAATAAATAATCTTATCTTAATCTGCGTAATAACGTGCCAAGTTGTTATCATGGCCACTGTCAACAAGAAGTGTAAACCTGGCCTCGAAATTCAAAAAGATCTTTTTGGAAAAATCTGGTGATACTTTACATATTTCCTATAGCTAATGTGTGTATAGGCAAATCAGAAACTTTGACAACACTGCTGCAACACTGCTGCAGAGACCTGTAAAAGACTAAGCATCAAGTCAGAAAATGTTGGATTTAGATGTATATTTGCTTGTGCATTTAGCTAAAAAGTGCTGTAGTAGCTATAGCTCTGTGATGGCAATGTTGGTCCATCACTTTTGTCCAGTCTTACCCCTTTACCCACATGGCAGTTTAATAGCTGGTTCGTAGCCGGTACCTACGACTTGTTAGCTAGTTTTTAGCATTTAGCTAACAAAAGAACCAGCTCTCAGTCATGAAATCTAACAACAGCACAAATACACTGGACCAGACCAGTTGATGCCTATCAAACGATTGCAAAGCAGAGCCAGCAGCAACACTTGCAGAAAAGCGATTATGTTAGCCATTGTTGTTAATGGTTGTGTTTGAAGTTGCCCTAGCGTCAGCTGGAAGAATAGAGATACAGTGAAATAATGACATGGTTTTGCAAACCGGCACTAGCACTCAGCCCAGTACTCCAGTACTGAGTTCTGAGTTATAGTGCTGGTTTGCAGTATTGGATCAATAAGTTGATTGTCTTGAAATGTTGTGCTACTAATGAGTCCAAATAATGTACTGATCCCCCCCGACCTTTTATCTGGGGCCTCCTGCTGGTCAAATGTTTTATCTATTTATCTAGTGGAATCTACTAGATGGACTCGCACAACATATTGTACATACAGTCAAAGTTCTACGATGGTGTAGTCTACCAACGTTGGTGATGCCCTAACTTTTCCAATATGGCCACCATGATACGAACTCAAATGCTATTGACACCAGTAAATGTAGTTCAAACAATCATTTCCCTGCCAGGATCTAGTGCCATCATCAGGTCAGAATGTAACTAAATGAATACTAGATTGTGTTAAGTCCTTATTATCAAGTGTAAGCATCCTAAATTGTTAAACAACTCATTTGTGTTGTAGTCTCTTTGTGACTCCAGCTCTTTAATAAAAAGGCATGAGTCCTGATGCATTTTCATGTTTTGGTGTCCTCTCTATAAAGGATGTGTATTTTGATTCAGAGATCATATTTGCACTAATTAGTCTCTGCTAACAAGAGGCAGAAGCTATGCTGCAGAGGCAGACTTTTATTCAATGCAAGTATGACTTAATCCGCATAGAAACAGCGTCAGAAAAGCCAGAGACCAATAGCATTGATTAAACTCAAGGCTATTACATTGTCGTGGGAGGACAGATGCTGAAAGACAAGATGGTACCAAAGAAATAACTCTTTATTTAGCACTCAAACTGCAACAAAGAAAAAAAGGTTCTTAGAAAATAAAAGAGAGATAGATGGGACTCTAGCTGGTCATCAAAAACAGTCACACCTAAACTTTTTGTGTTTCATGTTGATAATTTTGCTGTTATAACACAATAAAACGCCTTCTCCTAGACTAACACTACCAGATATACAAGCACACATATACTGTAGCTGTAGTAGAGATATTTGTATTAGCTGCATGATTGTCCCCCCATGTCTGTGTGTGTGTGTTGGGTGTGTATCACTTTTGGCTGTCAACTTTCCTTGTTTCTTTCACATTTCTCTTCTGAAGATCTTGCTGAAATTGATTATTGCTTCAATCTATCTATCAATCCTGCACACTGTGGTTTTGTCAGCTTTTCTGTGTGTTTCTTCTACTTGGTTTCATTGTCTGTCATTGTCTAGACAGACAAGAGAAGCAGACAGAACTGTAGTAGCCAGCTATAGACAGATGAACTGGTCCTGATCACAGTGGGTAGCAGAGTGAGTGAGATCATACAAAAAAAAAGAAAAGAAAGGTCAACTTCTTACCACTAACCCAGGCAGCCTGGAGAAGAGAAGGTCAGGAGCTCACCACGGATGCAGCAGGCAACCTCACTCTGCGTTTTCTCCTCCTTTCTGCAGCGATGACCTTTCTCCAGACTCACCTTTGGGGGAGGAAGGGAAGGGAGGAGGAGGAGAAGGAGGAGGAGAGGGGGAGCTGCAGAGTGAGGTCGAGTCGCAACCTCAGCCACAGCCCGAGCAACCGCAGCAAGAGACTCAACCGCCACAGTCACAGCATCCCGAGTCTGAACCACAACCACAGACTCCACCACCTCAACCCCAGCCCGAAACCAAACCTCCGCCAGAACCTGAACCCGAACCCGAACCTGAACCCGAACCTGAACCCCAGCCTGCATCGGAGCCAGAGCCAGAGCCAGTGCCCGAGCCTGAGCCAGTGCCCGAGCTTGAGCCTGAGTCCGAACCTCAGCCCCAAGTCAAATCTCAGAGCGAGGAAGCCCCACATGATACCCCTGAAGCTTCTTCACCTTGCAGAGCGGAGCAGACGGTCAGCGAGCAAGACATGGCAAAGTCGGAAGAAGTTGTGGAGACAAAGAGCAATCAGGAGGGAGAAGAAGTGCAGTCCGAGGCAGCACAGCAAGAAGATGAGGAGGAGGACGAGGAGGAGGAGGAGGAAGGCGGAGGAGGGAAAGGAAGTGGTGCGGGAAGGAGAGCCAGCCTGCACCACACGGCCTCGCCCTTGAGGATGCAACGCAACGGGGCCGGCTCGCACTCCGTCACCTCCGACTATGAGCTCTCGCTTGACCTCAAAAACAAGCAGGTAGGGTTGTGTTGGGGACGGGGGAGTGTGGGTGGGTGGAGGGAGGGAGGGAGGGCAGCAGGTACAGTTACTTGGCCTGTGTGTTGTCGTACTGTACGTCTTGTGGTATGACATGTTTGTGATGTTTAGCTTTCTGTCCGAGGAGATGGGCTTTTGTTTTTGTTTTTGTTTTTTGGTAGGGAAAGAGCTGGTGTCTGATGAGGTTTTTAATTTTGTATTGATCCCTATTGGCACCCGTAGACTTTCCAAACTGTATCAGCTACTAATTTTCCTAAACATCATCATCAACAATCATTGTCATTGCCATGTCATCATGTCACAGCGTTCCTCACATGGTTTTGTCTTTCACCAAAAACCTGGATTGTAAAACTATGTTTTTCTGAAAGTATTATATAAGTAATTCCCAGGTTTGTTAGTGCTGTTACAGTAAAGCGACTCATGTACATATATTTTTTAGGTTCAGGTCTTTCATATACTGTATTCTTGCCTAGGTGCAACAGGTACACATCAGGGTAAAAGAAAATGTGCAAACAAGTTGCATTTCTATCTGCATGAATGAAAACTCCTTCTTTTAATTTTGTCTTCCCTCTGCTGCTTTAAGAGTCACTCTGGATGATTAAAAATAACATTGCCAGGGGGAAAAAAACCATGTGACTGCTTTCTGTTCCCCTCTTACAAACCAGCTAATCCGATTTTGTGCCGAAACTCTTATGTCTATGAAGTGTGACTACTTTAACATGCCTTTCCCATATCCTCATGTTTGTGTTCTTATCATGCTGTTCATCAGGGGCTTGGAAACCATTGCATTATTATCTTCATCTCAAGAGCCATCAAACATCCACCATTCGTTTTCCATGTTTCATCTATCTAACCAACATTCTTCATTCGATGGATCTTCAACCAGGTAAGGCGGTAGAGTCCGGGTGTACTCCCAATCTGTTTCCCACATCTGCAGTTTAAAGGGGCACTCCACCAATGTTGCCCATTAACTGCAGTTGACTTGTCACAGGGAACATCACACAGTTTGTGAAAAACAGTTCTATATTGTCTTGTGTGGATTTGATTGGGAGATTTCTACAGGTTGAAGAAATACCCCTAATGAAGCCATCGTGTCATCTCAGGACAAGTATTTCCCAGGCAGCGAGGGTCAAATAAAAGACAGCGTTCAGTTGCATATTAAAAATGTAGGATCCAGTGTTGCTGGAGCTTATACTAGGGACTAAAAGACAGGATAGCTCGGCTTCTGTTGCTTTAATTTCAACATTTTCTTTTATTTATCATGTGTGAGTCCTCCAACTTCATGGAAGTGCTCAGAATGCATGTTCAGACACTAGTGTAAAATCTTTCTCAGTCTCAGGGCACCCTTCATTGACTTTGAACTCAAATTTATTCAGAGGTTACACTGTCACAATTATTTGGATGGTGGCGTTCTGTTTCAATACTTATAATTCAGTGAACAAGAAGAAAACATACACAGTTAAAAGATGAGCTCTGAAGCAGGTTGATTGTTTACTAAAAATCCATCTTCCAAGCAACTGGCTACTGAAACTAATTTAGTTCAGGACATGGTTTCTTTGTTTCAACTCCATTTTCACTCTTTGTTTTAACTTAATTTCCTCATTGCTTCCCCATTCGAGACTAAGGGGTTCTTTAAATCTCTGCTTGAAACCCGTTTTCCCCTCTCACTTCCACTCTCGCTGTTTTAATCTCACATCTCCAAGTCTTCTTTCTCCAATATCCCTGTCAACAATGCTAGAGATGTGCAATCAGCTAGATTGATCTTCTTTCTGAACATTTGGGGGTGCAGGGGCTTGATGCATCTACAGATTAATCTCAGGGTAATTGGATCTGCAGGGGGATACTTTGATTGCTGGGTTACGAAAAATTTGAGCTTTAACTCCCTTCAACCTGACAGTTCAGCTCTTGGTTTAAAATTTAAAATAAAAAAAAATAAATGTAAAATTATCCCTTACATTTTCATGGGTTTTACTTTCTTTTGGTTACACCCTACAATAAGCAATTATAAACGAGAATCTCCAGTAAATGTATCTTCTAGTACGCCAAATAGTACATTTTCCGGATATTAAAGTTTCCAAAATGATTGGTCATCAGTGTGGCTGTTGATACAAACACAAAAGTATCACAAAAAGCAGCAGAACCAAAATGAATGAAAAACAGTCGCAGAAAGGTGCACTTAAAAGTTAACTTTAAGAATATTGAACTCCACAGTCTACGTTGTGTTAAGATAAGCATGTCCGACTTTACGTAGTTATATCCAAAGAAAGTGAGCTGCTAAGTGCCAGCATGAGACAGCATAAAAATCCAAATGAAATGTTCCGACTTTAGCGAACATTTTTATTAATGTAAATTACAGGAAGAAATTGAGTTCCTGGAAATCTGTCAGTGCATCTGTTGCTAGCTGGGCTAACTTATGTACAAAAGGTATGTTGACAACATTAATGCCTTTTTTATTTCACCAATACACAGACGACTCACAAGCTTGACTTTTAGGCCACGAAGAAGCATATTTATACATGGTATAAATGAGTTCATAAGTGTGTCAGGCAGGTCAATCTTAACCTGAACTAGATAGTTAAATGGGTCTTAATAGCATTGATTCTGTTAAATACTATTAAAAGTCTCATGGCCAAAGCTATTTATATAACACTAACAAATCGAATGGATACAGCTTGAAAAAGTAGCAGGTTCAGTCTTTTTTGACTTAAAATCCTTTTTCTTTTACTAGATGATGAAGTGATAAAGGATGGGTTGAGACTTTGAACGTCTGCTCCTGCTCTGTAATTGGTGCTAATCTCTGCTTGAGTAATTATGGTGCCCATGAATTGAAATTATTACCCAGACATGCTCAATTTAGTGGCTCGTGTTCATTCATTATTAAATGTGCATGTGACGGTCAAGAAATATGAAACAAGGGAGAGGTTGGAGTTCAGAACTTTCTTTTCTGTTACATGTCATTTACTGAAATAAGTGTGTGTGTGTGTGTGTGTGTGTGTGTGTGTGTGTGTGTGTGTGTGTGTGTGTGTGTGTGTGTGTGTGTGTGTGTGTGTGTGTGTGTGTGTGTGTGTGTGTGTGTGTGTGTGTGTGTGTGTGTGTGTGTGTGTGTCAGAATAA
This sequence comes from Hyperoplus lanceolatus, assembly GCA_026929865.2. NCBI lineage: Eukaryota > Metazoa > Chordata > Actinopteri > Uranoscopiformes > Ammodytidae > Hyperoplus > Hyperoplus lanceolatus. The sequence continues at coordinate 15,067,479 of CM049416.1, forward strand.
GTCTTTCAGTAACCACTGACCTCTTTGGAGTAACTGACTTTGTTCAAGTATGAATCAGCTTACCATCCTCTGATGCCATTAAGTATATTATTGTCATCCTGGTTTTGTAATACGGTCAGCATTAGTTTTGTCCCATTTTTTTGCTGTTATATAATCATCTCATTAATCATGCAGATGTTTCTGCACTGTAAGACAGCGCGCATGAGCATGAAAGCTAATAAACGTGGCTTTGCATTTTGCCTCCAATGCTGCATGTGAGATCTGATGATGTGTTGGTTCACCTACGCACATCAGGCTTTTTATTTCACATTTAATGGTGAGATGCAGGAATTTTCATCAAGACTGATTTATGGCTATTCTCAAAATTATAAAAAATGGCTGTATTTGATATCATATGGTTGCTTTCCTGTAAAAAACTACGTATCTCCAAAACATCAACTATTCTTGAGAAGCATAACCGAATGAGTTTTTTTAATTGTACGAGTTTGCCCTTTATAAATGTAGTTTAACAACTCAACTGCTAAAGTAGCAAGACAAATAACATACCTGTGTAGCTTTAGCATTGCTAAGCAGATTCACAATAATTTTTCTTTATCTTTAATCTTTATTTTTGCTAAGTAAGTTATCACATAGGAATTTCCCTTGGAATATTGATACCTAAAAATCAATGAGCAAAGAGAAAATAAATGAGCAATTACTGCAAAGTCAAGAAACAGAGATGTAAAACAGAAAAGCAAACCATTCACAATATGAAAAGAACATCATTGTCACGGCACATGACTCACAATAGCTAAATCTGCCTCTTGAAATGAGGAAAAAAAAGCATTCTGTTTTGGTTGACCTTTAGTTCTGAAACACATTTCCATTTGAAGCGAAAACATTTCCAGACTAAAAATATGTTCATTTTCCAAAGCCCCCAGGTATTAATATTTCATGGATAGATAGAGAAAGTGCCATATTTCAGTCTGAGGTATCCAGCACTATCTGCTCAAAATCAGCATTCACACACACACACCTTTACATCAAATATTCTCATATTAATCCTCTCTTTGTGGATATAAAGCCTATTTGAATGAAGCTATAGAGATTCATGCTTCTCTAAATGCACTTGATTTTAAATATTTAAATGTCCTATTTATTCACCTATATCCATCCCTTATACTGTAGAATAATTCAACCCTTTCATCTCAGTAATATCTTGCAAGGTTTCAAATATGTAGTGCTACATACTGCACTGGTTTGTTTTCTACCTTTTCTTTTCCTCCCCTGTACACGAGGTCAGCACGGTGCTGATCTACCCGTCAACATCGATTTACAGACCCTTGTGGAACAGAGCAGTGCCATCAGCGGTCTCTCAAACCACTGCATCTCTAGAATAATCTCTCTCCATCAACCTAGTGAAGTGATCAGAGGTAGAGCTGACAGTCGGCTAATGGGGGTGCAGTGCTACTATCTGGGCACTCATCCGTCTCAGTACCCCGTGTTGTATTGGACCTTTTCCTCAATACCCTGGGCTGCTTGCTTTCTTGTTTCTTCAGTGCTCAGTTCATCCATCTTTTTGCCATTTACTTTACCATTCCCATGTTGTTTTAATGTAGAACAGCTGTACCAGGGTCAAGTCCCAACTAATAATGTTTTTAGAGTCATTATTGTGATCATACATGTCATGGTTAAGTGTATTAACATGGTGATAATTCCTGAAATATCACTATTAGTGCTAACATTAAGCCACACTTGACTTATTCCTCTCACTCAACATGTATCCAACATGCCCTATTAATCATGCTGGAGTATTTAAGCTTGAAGGCTTGAAGCTCTAGCTTGCTGTCACTGCTGTCAGGCCCACCTCCACCCCAGAATCCACCTGTACGCTTTGATTCTAACCAACCAAAATGCTCCCATACTTAAAGCTGAGATGAGCTCAATGCCAATCAGTTGGTCCACTAAATAATGAAAAACACAGCTTTTCATGGACAAAATAGCTAAAGGTAGCTAGACAAGGAGCCTGGTTCTTTGGTCTTGCTGTGTTTTTTCTGCCTCAGTTTGACCATGGGGACCTCTGATACTTTTCATAATCACAATAATGATGGTAATAGAAATTGAGTTATTGTTACCATCCAAATTTTTGACTGTAGTAGTAAATCAAGAAACCGGCACACTTGTCCCAACACAATCCTCGAAAGACTGGCATTAAATCTCTTCCTTCCTCCATCCCTTACGTCCCAGCACTTCCTGTTAGCTTTAATTCCATCTGAATGGCAAATTGAATCCGCTCTACACTCTGATACAGGAAGCAACGTGACCCAAATGCCTTATTCATCATCCCGACCCGGCTTACGCAGAAGGCAAAACAAATAAGCTTGACTGCCACATTTAATCAAATGCAGCAACACTGACAACCCATTCACAGATTCAAGGGCACCTCTGCAGTGGAACTCTTTGCAGAATTTGTTTTGATGCGGGACACTTTTCTGAGTAATGAGGTCAATCATACTAACTCTCAAACCCACACAAGGTCTACTTTAGAGTGCAGTCATGGCGATGAAGCCGACCTTTCTATTTCAACAGGGCACACAGCGCAGTTACAGAACAATCCAAAATAAAAAGAGATGAATATTCAGTCTGAGTCCGAACCATCTGAAAGAGTTGACAGCTTCTGATAAGTCGCCATCAGCAGATAGAGTAGAGCAACAAGCGAGTGTCCTATTCAGGAACCCCCTTTAATATTCTCAGTGTGTCTCACCATGCTCTCAGAGGCTCACCATGCTCTCAGAGGCTCACCATGCTCTCAGAGGCTCTGCAGTGTAATGTAAATGGAGTAGATAAGATGGATTTTCAGTGTCACTAAAGAGCATTGTATGTGATTCCATTCCTCCGTTGACAATGGCAGCAGGAGATGGGCTGCATTTTGTTGAACTAACCACTTCTCACAAATCGCAAACCCACGAGGCCATTCCAGCCTACGAGATGGTGGGGTCACTTTGTCCAAGACTAAAGCGAAAGGAGATTATCGGCTGAAAGTCACATGTTGATCCTTTGTAGCCACCATCGGATCAATTGCATTTGAATTTACAGGAATTTTATGTGGACCAAATTAATCCTTATGTGCTCATAACCGTGATACAGCTAAAGAAAGAGAGGGAGAAAACAGCAACAATTTTACCTAGAATGAAATGTCATGCCATGTTATATTTGTTATATTTATAAAAATGACAGAATGTGACACCACATTTCTTTTAAAGTCGAATCGTCGCCCACACTCTTGCCTTTGATAAAGTTGTTACAGAAGCAGAATTAAATTCATTGATTTTGTCTGAAAAGGTTTGCAGAGTGACTCAAAATGATAAGAGCGCTGCCTGGGCCTCTTCCGAAGATACCCACACCCTGATTGTTCTGGGAAACTCAGAGGTCTCATCTAGTGTTTGAGCGGCTGCCAGATGAGGATGGCTATATTACATCTCTATCTATTTCCCACAGCATTTCAGCAATTTTTCAAAGGCAAGATTAATGGCCTGTTCAGTTTCAAACAATTTAAAGTTGCATGGAGGACCTCTCTATGGAATTTGCAGAGATTATGGCAAATGAACAGTTTTCCCAAATGCCCTGAGTCAGCCCTTGTTGTGTTCTCCTCTTTCAAACTGTGGTTTTGGCCAAACTGTATTTACTACAGTTTACAAGTTGAATTACTGAACCACCGAGGATGATATTAGGAGTACTTCAATATTAGATTTTTGCCTATTCCTTTAAGGATTGGACTGCATGGATTTTATTTTCCTTCCACAGTCATTCCATTCCCCTCTTCATGTCCTGCTCATGCATTTTTCCAGACAAACTCCACCTGTTTTTTCAAACCGCTATTCACCTCATTTCCCATATTCATCTTCTGTGCAGCACAATGACAGGCAAGAGTGTAATACTAATTTTGAAAGACTTGGTAGTGAAATGGAATGCATGCTTCCTTCTCAGAGCATTATGGGAGTGATAAGTGAAGAGCACTCTTTGATCTTGATGTTTTGTTTTTACCCACTGGTGTGTATCTTGGTTCTGCAATTTCTAATCAATATGGAGCCATAATGGTCATATATGATTGTATCCAGTTAGAAATACAACTAAAATTCAGGCAATTGATTCCTTTTCTATCCTTCATTCTATTTTTTTTAGATCGAAATGTTAGAGCACAAGTACGGCGGACACCTCATCTCCCGCCGTGCTGCCTGCAAGATCCAGACTGCCTTCCGCCAGTACCAGCTCAGCAAGAACTTCGAGAAGATCCGCAATTCACTTCTGGAGAGTCGTCTGCCTCGACGCATCTCCCTGCGCAAGGTCCGTGTGCAAAACACGGAAGGTTTCTCTGCTGAACGGGCCCTGGCAGAAGGCTGCAACTTGGCAGGCATCCCATTGGTGCGCTCACCATCTCTCCCTGCCACAGTTGGTGGCTCCCTGACCGACCTGGAGGACTCATTCACTGAACAGGTCCAGTCACTGGCAAAGTCCATAGACGATGCGCTCAGCAACTGGAGCCTGAAGACCATGTGTTCATTGCAAGAAGGGGGCACTTATCAGTTCAGTGCGGACTCCTTCAGTGCAGCAGCAGCAGCAGCGGCCGCAGCAGGAGTAGGAGGTGTTGGAGAAGGAATTGGTGTGGGAGAATCAACAGCTTCTCATGGCCCTATGGACCCAAATGACCTGTCGAGAAGTGCAAGCAAGCTTCTGATGGCATTCCGGGATGTGACGGTACAGTTTGACAGCCAGAACTTCCGTGTTTCATCCTCAGTCATGGAATCCACTTCTGTCAACCTCGGCAGCTGTGTCCAACAAGAAGGAGCCCACAACACTGTCACGAGTTCTTCCTCAACAAATTCCACTCCATCCTTCATTCCTGCTGGCCCCTCACAAGAACCCCCTCTTCCTCCTGCAGAGGTCCCCGCCGAACCCACTGATCCCCCGCCGCCCCCACAAGAACCCCCACCGCCCCCAGAATTAGAGATACAAGACGACGAGCAGGATGTTGAATTCCCCGCTCCTCCGCCGAGTGAAGAAGAGCTTGAGGAGGACCAGCAACCTCCCCTAACCCCTCTGGATAAGATGGCAGCCCCTCAAAGCCCAGAGGAGTTTGTGGTGGTGACCCCACCACCCAGAGAACCTCCCCGTGCCCCTATACAACCGGAGGCTGTACTGCTGGGGAGTTTGCCCGTGGTAGAGCCGTTGGAGGTCAATAGGTGTGGCTCAGAGACAGCAGACAACAGCTCAGAGCAGATGAGCAGCAGCAGCACGTCGACAGAGGCTCGCTCCATGTCTGAAGCCTCGTCCAAGGAAGCACTACAGGCCATGATCCTCAGCCTGCCACGCTACCACTGCGAGAACCCCGCCAGCTGTAAATCACCCACGCTGTCCACCGATGTCATGCGAAAACGCCTCTACCGCATTGGCCTCAACCTTTTCAATGTGTGAGTAGCCATTACATTTTGATTCTCTTAAATCAGGTTGAGGTATATTACTTCTGCATCTTTGATGTCTAGTTAACTGCTGTGAAACAAAATAATGAATGATTGCAAAGGCTTTGACATTGGGACATGACAAACTAATTTAGTAATTCATTTTTCTTGAAGGATACATGAACTTCACGAATGTAAAGTTACCCCAGATTGAGAGCTTAAAACGAATCATTTACCCACACACACACACACACACACACACACACACACACACACACACACACACACACACACACACACACACACACACACACACACACACAATCAAATGTTAAACCCTGTCAGGGAATTTCATGGGGGTAATTTGGGAGTTGTCATGTTAGCATTACCCTCAAATAAATGCTGTCATCTAATCTGGACCCAGTAATGTGATTATTCTTCCGGTAAGGTATTATTCTGCTCACTCTGACATAAATAAAAAAGATACTGCAGGCCTTTACTAAGCTGAAGATGGAAAGGTTTAAAGAAAAGAAAAGGACAGTGGATTTATTGGGAAGGATAGGGTCCTGTAGAATGTACTAAAGTTAAAACAGTCGGTACTTCCACCCCACCTGTGATTGTATCTGAAGTTTGGTTGGAGTCCCCTGGACTCAAAGCGCAAATAAATCATTTTCCTCACAGGCCCCAAATGTGCTTAAAGAGGAAACACTGAATTTAGCACAGTTTCCAAGCTACACCACCTCTTTTCTCAGAAATACATACCAGAACATGGACAAAGGGAGAGAGGAAGGATTATTGAGAGAAAGAAGTGTGAAGAAGAGAGACATGGACAAAACCAGGCTTATCTCTTCTAGCTGATAACTGTCAATTTGCTGGCAGATCAGCTGTACTAAACCAGCTACTTATGCTAACTTACGCTCCATTTATTGTTTGCAAATGCTTTTTACAGCTGACTCATTTTCAAACAAGATTCCTGAAAGGGCCCATCAATTATGTGCTTAATGGCTATATTTTATATATTTTTTTCACCTTTGTTTATAGAGGCATTTTATACATTGTATTGGTTTATACATTGTAAAAGACGGAAGCTAAAGCTACATGACCCCCGCATAAAGTCTACATAAAAAACTTTGGACTTGTATAGAGCTAAGTCTGCTATGTTATTCTAGGATAACATTTTAGCTTAGATACTAATAACAAGCAGGATTTTCACTTTGTATGTGAAAAGAGAAAACATTTAGGATACTTACCAAAGAAAGCTGTTGTCTTGGCTAACGCTGTTGTTGCAGGAGAGTAAACTTCCCCTAAATCCAAAAGAGCTGGACAGATCTGTTAATGATGGTCTTACCTAACAGTGGATCTTCTAGTTGTGAACGGGCTTTAAAACAATTTTTCAAATATAAAATGACGGGCAAAAGTTCCCTAACTCAGTCTTTCATGTGAAGAGCCCAATTTATTATTATGAAATCCTGATACAGGTAGGCCTAACTCTTGAATCCCTACCACCACTCAACTCACTTTGCATATTTCTCTGTGGCTTTAAAGAATGTTCTGTCATGGAAGAAAAACTGTCCTGAAATTCGGCATCTTGTATACGTTGGTCGGTTGCAGCCTTTCAGGTCATTTTGTATTCAGTTCCCTTCGCTGCCTAGTGAAGAGTGACAAAAGTCTAAACCAGATAAGACCTTTCCCAAGAGGCACTTTAGACAGGTGCACAGTGGTAACATTGCTGACTGTGATGGGAAGAAAAAGCGTTGCCATGGCGAGAGCGGTGCACTCCGGCCAGCACTGACTGGGGGGTTGATTTGTTTAGAGAAACACTTGATCCTTGTGATGTTTCAGCAACTCAAGTAGTTTGAATAGAGCCTTATTCCCACATAAAACTTAATGCTTATGACATTAAAATGTAGTAAAAATGGAACACTGTGGGCTGACTTCAGTTGTCTCACTTTATTGTTTCAGCACTGTGAATTCTCTTTTTTTTAGAATGTTTGCAACCATATTGTAATGTTAATAACAGCCATCAACATATTCAGAAGGTAGCTTTGAATAGTTAAATGTACCATATGCCCTGTTAGCTTTTCACCTAGAGCGTATACCCTTAAGGACCTAAATACCCCACATATCGAAGTGAATGTACTGGACAAACTGTAATTTGTTACAAGTTGAGCAAAGCCACTGATGGAGTAGCGGGGAGCAATTAATGAGAATCCATGAGGGGTGAAGTAAGAAAATCTGGCATTGATCCACAAAGCCTAAAATTCTCATTAGTCATTCTGCTGCGCGTCGTGAATGTAATTAAAAGTTCCTTCAGCCCTGTGTGAACCGGCACCTTGGGAACTGAAATTAAAAAAACTGCTAACATCTCAATCCAAGAAGGATCTTTTTTTTGTCCCTGCCACCTCGACCGTCTCTGAAGAAGCTCTCCTTGCTTTCTAAAATATCTTGCGATAACGGAATACACTGTGTTCCCTTAGGTGCCAAAAAAAAACACTACAAGATTTGGTTGAGATAGTGGCCCAATTAAGCCATCTTATACAAATTTAGAACATTCGAGTTATCTTTTCTTTTCACCGCCAAGCTCTGCAGTGCACAATAAAGCTGATTAACTGGGAACCAATCCTGGAGCGTGACACTGAAAACAAGAAGGAGCAGGAACAAACTGTACATTTATCGGATTAAAGATGCAGAGGGAATAATCACTAGGGGGAAATATAAAAGAATGCGGGAAATAAAAGTATTTAAAGGCCATAAGAGAGTTGTGACGTTGAAGTGACATTTGAGTAGGGAATGTTTTTCATTTATAACTTTCCCATCTCTTAAGTGTTAAGTATTAAGCCTTTTAAACTTCATTGTAAATGATTTAATGGTGTGAAGCAATGATCTCATGATGCCATAACATTTCCCTCTTTTGATCATTGTCTTACAATATCAAGTCGAAGGCCATGTTTTGTACATCAGTTGGAATGATAAAGCCATAGCAGCTGTGAAGGGAGCAAAGAAAGCAAGTCATCCTAACCTAAATTTTTTTCATTGTAACCACAATGGCACCTTAACACTATAGTTATATTTGACCAAAACCATTGTCTTTCTCTTAACCCTAACTTACGGATCAGAAAATGCTTGTGTGTGTTGACGGCATGCAACGTATTTTATTATTTATGTTGAAGGAATTGTTGAATATTAAGGTCTGAGAACAGATAAATTAAAATGAAAACACAGGTAATACTACTTGAAGAAACTACTACAGCTTAGGTTTAGGTCAGGATTTAGTCATGCTCAAATGACGGGAAAATAAATTGTTAAAATGATTAATCCATATGAGTTGAGCCCTGACGACAATACCCTTACTTTCCAAGCAGGATTTCTATATGATTCTGCACACATTAAGTAGCATGCAGTAGGAACAGACAGGAGGATGTGATGATATTGTTCTACTTAAAGTTTAGATCAACAAACCAGTAGTACTTACAAAGTCTACCTATAGAGTTCCCGCCAATGTTTACCCTTCTCTGTACATTTCTCTTTACAATTAGTTTTTCAAACATTTGCATTTTGATAGTGTCAGTCGTTTCTTAACATGTCTCCAGAGGGTTTGTGAAGACTGCACACGTTTGTAATGACTATTTAATGAAAGCTCCCCACTTTGATCACAACAAGGTTATGTGTCTCTTCAGAGATATTTTCAGAAAATGACCTTTTTTGTGGGTGTTTGTTTTTGCAATCCTCTCCTCTCATTTCCCCGATCAAACACCCAGAAAGATAAGCTGACTTTTAATAAATTGGCTCCAAGGATAGAGGGAGATAGAATGAGGAAGGTAGAGCCAAAAAATACATATATATACAAGGAAAGAGAGAGAGCGAGAGCAACCAAGCTTAAGGCTTATTAGTTCCACCAGTTCATATCCTCCCCCTAATACCTGCGCTGTTGTATCCTGTGCATCTTAAACAGGGCTGTTTGCTTAGGGCTAAAACGTGGGTATTGCTTGATCATGTGGACACAACAGCTCACACATATGCTATGAGTGTATGAGTTTGTGTGTGTTTGTCTTGCAGCAGGTGGCCTATGCACCTCCGTAGCAGGTGGAGTAAAAGGAGGAAAATAAAGAGAGGAAAAGTCCTAGAAGTTTTAGGAATATGTATGTGTGTACCAGTCTGCACAAATATACAAAGAATACAAACAGAGTGATGCATATTGAGTTTGATGAAGGGACTGGCAGACGCACAAACAAATTGAGTGGGGGAAAGATTAGGAAAGAGACTATTATATAAAGTTTCAACCTTGAGTGTGGGTGGAATGACAAAGACTCCATTGTGGGCAAGGGGAGAGTGTGTCAAGAACATTGCCATCCCACAAGGGATCTACACAAAACCTTTAGCGCGGTAATGGAAAAAGAGAGAGAGAGAGAGGGGAAGGATGTGAGCAAGTGTGACAATAATGACAGATTCCTTAGTAGAGTTCTCTTTTGGTATGCATGACTTTCCCATTTTATACTACTCGGTGAGACATATCCTTAATTTACTGTTCACCTTCCTCACACATTCTGGTGAGGTGAAAGCATTGATCGGGGCAGCTAATGGTGGGACCAGGATCGACTTCCCGTCAACGCATGAAAATGGAACACCAACCGAGCGTTATGAATTAAATAAAAGGTGGCATAAGAGATGTGTAGGTGATGGCGTATGTGTCAAGAAAGAGTGGGAGGGCAAGAGAAAGACAGTTCTGAATACATATGTCAGGGAAGGCTAATTAACACAGCAGATAAATCCTTGAGAGGGATGAGGAGATGCCAGGATGCGAAATCACCTACAAAAAGCTTTGAATGAGCCGTTTGCGCGTGTTAGTTCAGACACACAAACCTCACCTGTATTAACAATCTGCCCTCGGTTCTAAACGACCCAGCACATATTAACACACTTTGAAATCCAGATGGTGAGCAGAGGATGCATTTTTAATTCCTCCTCTGCAGTTAACAGGTGGTGCAAATATTGTAGAGTATAGCTGTACGCTGATATTACAATTTCATAAATATAAATATTTCAGGTCAGCCATAACATCTAGTTACTTTGTGTTACTATTTAGACATGATAGCAAACAATAAACTTGCATGAATGAAGGCTTAGTTAATCCTACCCCCTCACTTTCAAATAATAAATAGCGTAAAAATATATAGACGGTTTTAAATGATTTCATTCCGAACATGTCAGTATAGGGGTCCATTTGATAGTGTTCTCTAGGCATACATTTGACTTAAAGGTTCTGAACTACTGCTTTTAAAAACTAAGAAAAAATGCTAACCTAAGGAAAGGGAAGGCAGCCATGTATTCTTGCCTTTTCAGCAAAAGTATTCTTGATGGACAAGAGCTGCGCTTTGATACAGCAAGTTAACATCAGGGTAATGATTTGGGCTTTTGAAACATTAACATTCACACCACACAATCGTGTTTCCACTCAGAAGAATGCACAGGGCTGCTAACCGGCCATCAATCTATCAAAGGCTAGTAATGAAACAGAAATGTGCGCGTCTGGAGAAATAGGCAACATGCAGTGTTGACGGTTAAGCACATGTAAAGGCCATAAAATGCAGCCATGAGGTACGGCAACTGTTCACATCTGAAATAGATTTAAAATAGAGAGCCAATAAAAGTGGATATCGAGGTGTTGAGGGAAGTATGTATTTATGATGTAAGGGTGCGAGTCCAAGATATACTGTAAAAACGATGTCAGGGCCTGTTGGAGTTGTCATTTTAGCATAGCTTCTGGGTCCTGTCTGGCACTGCCTCTTGCATTACCCTGTTTTGTATGCATGTGTTTGTTTGTATCGTTATGTTGCAGCCTTGTAAGAATCCAATTTTCAAGTCGAAATCAAGTCATTATACGTAAATGACCAATATCACCTTGACAATAATTAACGGTTGATTTTCTGACTCTATGGTGGAGTTTTGGTTTGGATTAGGAAGCATAAACTACTGGTTTAAGGTTGGTTTACACTAATGCTGTATGTAGGTTACTTTGTCTCCTAGAAATAAGGTATACACTGAAAAATGTAGTGCACTTGACAGTATATGCCCACACCCCAACCTCCTGCTACCTGTCTTCTTGAGGTATACAGACATAGCACTTCCTTCGATTGTAAAGACGTTGCCAGTGAGCACAATACCGAATGATATTGCCTGGCAAAACAACTCAGTAAAATATACAGAATTTCTATGAGATAAGATTGCAGTATAGGTAGGTACACCAGAATCCGAAATACAATCTACTCCTGTATGAAGGTCACAGACTCTGGGTGATTGCCTCTATTATAAAAAGACACCACAGTACTTCCAACTTTGCTCTTCAGAAAGGACATCATCGTTTTACCAATCACAACAGGCCCATGTAATGGAAAATATAAACAGTGTTGTTTCCAGCATTTCAAACAAACAACCCAAGCTAGTGACTGTCCGATGAGGACGGTACACTCATCCGAATCCATTCACCTCGTATTTTATCTCCCAACATCAATCTTTCCTTTTCTACTCCTTACATATTTTCGTGCCTCCATCCAGCCGCTTCCGAGTACAAATATTAATCACCATGTTCTATCCATCTGTTGTTGGGCAAGCATCAACTGAGCGATAACTGCCAAATTCGTTTGGCGAGACATCACCTTCAGCTGAGCAGGGGCGAGCTGGAAGGCGACAGTGTGCTGAGGCTGTCGCAGCAGATGCTTTGGGGCCTGCACTCTCATCCTTCTCTCTCTCTCTCTCTCTCTCTCTCTCGCTCTCTCTCTCTCTCTCCTCACGTTCCTGTTACTGCACATCTGCTCTGTCTGGTCTCCTTCCAGTCTCCTCCTGCTATCATGCCCTTTATCCTCCCCTCGCCCTCCCCTTGTCCCGCCCCCGCCTTACTAAACCCATTAGCGGTGGTACACACACACACACACACACACACACACACACACACACACACACACACACACACACACACACACACACACACTCACAGCACTCTGTTATGTAAAGGCTGTGCTTTAAACAAGGGGAGCTGTGACAATAATGTGGTAGCCTTCCTTCCTAGGGCAATTACCCTCTGTGTCTAATAGGGTTATAAATAGTTCAGATTTTACTCCCTTGTACCTACGCAAGTTCTGACATCAGGCCAGATGAAGACTGTCTGCAAGACCTATGGCAGGATCACAGGAAGCGGGGTTGAATTTTAAAAAACTGTGATTCATAGAAAACCAATGACATGTTTAGACAATTTCTTGAAGGCATGAGCAATAAGGATGGAAGCTACACCTCATTTTCTTTCACATTCACCGTCCGACAGGCAGATAATGGTTGTGTTTTCTTTTTTGTACGTTGTTCAAATCAACCTGGAAAGGTTTGGCATAATCCATCGTATTAGCAATCAACAATTTGTCTTGTCCCTGTACAGTAAAGTCTACTTGAGAATATGTTAAAGTTTTTGCATACTGTATATAAGCAGGGATTTAAAGCTGCATCCCGGATCAGCCATTATGATTCTGGCAGTATCCTCTGAATTAAGCAGGGCCGAGCTGTTAAGATGTTGTTCATGCCTATGTATGAATAGAGATGAGATCCTGTGTCTTTTAATCACTTTTAGCCCACTGTGAAAGTGTTAACAGTACACATCCCACTTAATGATTTTCAGACCAAGAACCTCATTACTGCAATGCATCATTTTATTTAATGGCCTTATTAAAATATTCTAATACTGCTAATAGAGAACTGTGTTCGTCACACTTAAACCTGCACCTAGATTTTGTTAAACTGAACAAACGGATATATTACTGCTGCTGTTAAGTGTGGTTACTGGTTAAGTATGTTGAATCTGTCAAAGTTACACAACTGCCACCTGTGTTTTGGGACATTAAATTGCACCTCCTGTGTTGTTTGAAAAGCACTACTAGGTCTCATTCCGTCCCTGCCTTTCTTCTTCTCTTGCTTGTCTCAGAAACCCGGACAAGGGCCTTCAGTTCCTGATCTCTCGAGGCTTCATCCCGGACACACCCATCGGCGTGGCCCACTTCCTGCTACAAAGGAAAGGCCTGAGCCGGCAGATGATAGGAGAGTTCCTCGGCAACAGCAAGAAGCCCTTCAACAGAGATGTCTTAGAGTGAGTATAGTATATAGTGCACATTATGTCCCTGAAGCCGCTTTTAGGATCATTTTACCGCTCCTCATAAGGTCATTCTCCTTGGGAATCCCTTTAATTTTTCCGGGGAGAACGGTGGGTTTAGGCTAAATACTATTCAGGACTGGATTTCGATAGGGGATTAAGCACAAGGAAAATCAACTGCGTACAGGTGTTATAGCTTTTACTCTCTTTTTTTAAAAATCTTGTGCTTAGACTCCGATTATTCCCTGAAGTAAAAGTGAAACCTGTGTCAAAGCTGTTATTTTTTTTAACAGACACGATTTATTATATTTGTTTCATCATAGCAAACAAACTGCAAAACAAGCTGAAATTGAAAGTGCACTGATCTGACAAATAAGCCCACATCTGACTCTTCAAATTTTTAAATCTATAGGTTGACTTGCAAGACAGGATTTTAGAAGTAGGATAACCAGCTGAAGACTAAATATAATTAAAAAAAAAACCTGTCCTTCCCCTCCTTCTCCTCTTTATTTTTGATTGTATCACTTTATTATTGAAATCACAGTTGCTGCTGTATTGGCATTTGTTTTTGTATCAGACAAGAAGAGAGAAACACAGAGCAATTTAGCCATAATCTGATAATGTGAATATTATTTTGCAGATTTCAGCAGAGTAGAAGAAAATGTAGCTCCTGTTCATTTTTTCTTATCTATTGTTTTTTGGCCAGTGCATCTTTAAATGGGATCTAAATCACCAGTTTTGATCAAATTAGATAGTTAATCCTATGCACCTAAGATGTACTAAAGTGCATGTGATAAAGAAAAGTGTCACTCTGTTTGTGTGTATGTGTGTGTTTCTGCCATTCACCAATTACCTCTGCATTTGCATATCAACCTGAGGAGGTGCCACAAATCTTTCCTTTTACCCTTCCGTTCAAGCAAGTTATCAAACCAAGAACACACTTTCAGTACTTGCAAGGTCAGACTGACAAGACACAGCACTCTGCCGAGTTGTTCACCCACGGGCACCCTCATCTAATATCCATTATCTCCATAAATGGACGCCATCGTGATTTTCAAATATGTCGTATTAACAGCATTATGCTTTTAAGGCTGCCAACTGGAATTCACAGTGCTGGTACAGCCAGCGCAGATGATGACATTGGTATATATACGTTTATATTTTCCCCCATTTTCCTACAGAGAAGTCAGAGCAGGAGGGTTATTGAAGAAGAGCATGATAGGAGAGTGCAAAGTGTGCGTGAGAGCACTTTCAATAAAGTGTAGTCACAGGAGAGCGGGTGAGGGATAGCAACCTAATGTAAAAATCACTCATGAAGATTTACTGAGCCAGAATGTGTAGCCAGAGAGAGAGTGTAAAAAGCATGTGACTACTTCTGTTAGAGTGTTTGTGTATTTGTGATTCAACCTCCTCTCTCCATGTGAAGCTAATGGGGCCTTGTTCTCTTGACATTTCCTCAAGCATAAACAACAATAGTTATAATGTCCCAAGTCAGTTAAGCCAAATTGTTGGTTATAGATTAATGTTCTAAGAAATGTGGCACCCTGAGGACTCCCACTTACTGATAATGTGTGTAGTGTATTTGTTAAGCAGGACAAATGCAATGTTTTCAGTTTGTCATCCATTCATTGGCTGCTAAAACATATGGGACCATCTGTTTCTTTGTATTTGCATGCATGCGTGTGTGTTTGTGGGTGTACCTGTCATCACTGCTTTGTAAGCACACGATTTAAGCCTTTGCCATGTAGAGAGATGTGTCCATTTCCCTGCCAGGTATTGTATATACGTATACAGATCAAGAGATTGTATGCATGACAAATATATGTGTGTATTTTATTACGTTTGAGTGTGTTTGGTAAACAGATAGGATGGGGAAGGAGAGGGCTGATGTACTTAGGCTAGAGAGCTTCTTGTCTTACGTTACATAAACAAGGAAAGATGGGAGGGAGCGGGAGAGTGGTGGAGCGTGGAAGTGAGTCATGAAAAGGACCATCACAGAGGCTCCACAGTCAAGAGAGTCAGAGTGACTGCATACACACTAAGCCTAGCCTTTTCAAGCATTGTGCTAAAGATGGAATCAGCGATTCTGGAGAAATGTTGTTGTCAAAATCACTTTTTGTCGAAATCAGTGAATATCGCCTTATGATTCCGTGCTCGTGTGCTGAAAGAAAATCCAGGATTAATACACAGCCTAGAGTCTGTAAACAGGCATGTTGCCATAGACTGTACAGTGGTCCCCCCTTTGTTTACATGTCTTTTATTTGCATATCAGTTTACAGAGCCTAGGCTGTGTATCATTAACACCAGATCAGCGCACACACAGTACGGACAGGTAGCAGACCATGAAGAGATATTCACTCATTTTGACAAAAGGTGATTTTGACAGTGATCTTTTTGGGAAAAGAAAATAACACACAGTGCCAGTCATGTTACGATTATTGAGTCCATTAGTCATATTAATATACAGTTTTTAGCACATTGCCTTACAGCAAAAAAAGGTCCTTGGAAATGTCTGTAAATGTAAATGTGTGACTGTAAATGTGTGAAATAGGTGACTATTCTGGTTTTCTCCCAATAATAAAAAGTGTTTTTTTAAAGAGCACATATATTACTGTATAACCTGTTAACACCACACGTTATTCTTTTTGCTATTACTCATCCAGCTACCAAAGTCTTAAAGGAAAACAGTGTGGAGTTAGGAGGTTGTGTAGTGATGTTATAAAATATATTTTAGCAGCTGCACTATTTCATGTTTTAGATTCTAATAACATATAGCCTACCAAACTGTAATATTAGTGGTGGTAATGCCAGTACAAAATTAAAGAGTAGGCCTCTCAAATTCGCAGTATTCAGACAGTCAGTCAGTACTATAGACTCAGCTATGGAGCAGCATGTGTCACAGATCACCTCATTTACTCTTTTTGTTCACAGTAGTCCAATATTGTGTGTGTGTGTGTGTGTGTGTGTGTGTGTGTGTGTGTGTGTGTGTGTGTGTGTGTGTGTGTGTGTGTGTGTGTGTGTGTCTGTGTGTGTGTGTCTGTCTGTCTGTGTATTTTGGTATGTGCATGTACCCCAGTGTTTCCCACATACAGAAAAGGATCCTAAACAGAAAGCAGAATGTGTGGTAACCCCAGCCTACATAATGTATGTTTTACAGATTTCGAGATCAATAGCTCCAATCGTTTGTTTAAAGCATGCAGTCCATCACCATTAGTAAGCCATTAGCAACAGAGGCACACTTGCGTGGACAAGTGCTGGATGAACCACTTAAAAAAAACTTAAATTTCATAGTTTCGATTACCATTCCACTTGGTACCGCGACAGAACATCTCTGAATCGAAGTGAGGGAAACGCCAAACTTGTTCCCAAAGTCAGCTTTTACTTCAAAACCTCATTTCACCTCTAAATCACCCCTCCTCCCCCCTAAACTCATTGGAAAGGATATTTTGCTTCTTCTTCTTTTTTTAATTAAAGGCATTAAGCTGGGGTTGTCAGGTAATAGGAGGATTTTCTGCTCAGAGGGATTGTGTGTGTGTGTGTGTGTGTGTGTCTTGTCTTTGTGTGTGTGTGTGTGTGTGTGTGTGTGTGTGTGTGTGTGTGTGTGTGTGTGTGTGTGTGTGTGTGTGTGTGTGTGTGTGTGTCCGTGTGTGTCCGTGTGTGTCCGTGTATGGCACTGGCAAAGAGATACAGACACACACCTAAAAATATGGCCAGGCCCAGTCTTATCCTTGGTGTCCATGCGTGGCTAATTCCTGCTGCTAGCAGAGAGGTGGTGTGTCCGGATAGCAGATGAGTGGACTTCTCCCTCTTGTATCTCGGGTCTACATACACAGATCCAATTAAGTGAAAGGGCCAGCCACTACCATCCATGTCCCAGAAAAAACACTATACATTTTAATACATGTTCTTTAATCCTTCCTACTTATTCTCTTGCTCTTTCCTTATCTCATTCCTTCCCTGTGCTCCACAGTTGTGTTGTGGATGAGATGGATTTCTCGGGCATGGAGTTGGACGAAGCACTGAGGAAGTTTCAGGCCCACATCCGTGTCCAGGGAGAAGCCCAGAAGGTGGAACGTCTTATCGAGGCCTTCAGGTATGTAGTATGAGAGTCCAGCTTAATCATGCAGTAGACTACTTGTATTATAAGAGCACATGCAGTAGTAGTACACAGCCCTGACCGGAGTCGAACCCGAGGTTTGCCTTAACTAGGGAAGATGGGGAGGTTAACACGCCAGCAATTCCAGCCAAACGTATCTGAGATATTGTTACGTTCACCCATACGTTTCTGTTAGCCTCATCCTTGAAACCCATTTTTTAAACCCTATGCTTCCCTTTTAATGGTACGAGCTACAGTATAAAGGATGCTAACATTCTACCTGAGATAAGCGCATTTTTAGAACCTCTTTTCACAGGGTATTAATGTCAAAACAAATCAGCTTGAAATATAAAAAAATCAGTCAGAGACAACATTTTCAACCAACTCATGAAGCCCATGAGCTTAATTTGCTAGCTAGCCACAGCTGTCAGCAGCTCTTAAATAGAAGTCTGCTTTACATCGGTCTGAAATCAAGCTTACATTGTTGTTCTTTGTTGTCATCAATACTAAGAATTTTGAGCCGTACACCTGCCACAATACAACTGACAAATTTATTAATATTCAGTAAGAGAAATTGTGCAGAGAGAACTGCTTTGAAGGAGTTGTATATACATATTTATCACCCTCTAGTTTATGCAAAATTCCAATCATTTGTATTCCTGGTTGTCAAATATACATTCTACTGTTGTGTAAATCTGTGTGTGTTGATATTTGAGTGGGTGAAAATTTTCAATTGAAATATGCAATTCACTATTTTTCTTTTAGCCCATGAAATAGGTCAGCTTTGAAGGCGTGCTGAGAGGTACGGATGTGAATTCATGACTTTTTGTTATTATTATTCAGTTTTTCCGTCAGATGTGAGTTCAGACTTCTGTTTTCCTCCAGGATTCTAGCACAGCTGTGTTACAGAAATACACAAATAGGGAACATGAAAAAAACAAGTGACTACATTTAATCAAAACAAAAAAGAAAAATCACGATTGTACACGTATGATTGTCAGCAGTCGAGTCGCACCGAACACACGTGCACACTTTCCTTTCTACTGCTGGGTGACAACAAAACGTTGACATTGCAGTGGCCATGTGAATAGCTAGGCAGCATGTCATTTCTGGCCACAATTTTGCGAATGGGAGACAATTTGCAGTACTGCTTTGGCTCTGTGTGTTAATGCGAACTGTTTTGCCGGAGCTCCCCTGGACTAACAACCACCTGTCAAAGTTTTTTGGGACGCCCATTGAGGAAAAAAACAGCGTCATTGTCATAGTTAGTGGGTAGAAAGCAAAGATTGGCAATCCTGGTAATGTTTGGACATCGGGCTAGCTCTGTGTGCTATCAGGAGAGAAAGAGAGGGATAGAGAGAAGAGGGGAGGACAAGGCGGGGTGAGAGGAGACACAAACTGGGAAAAGGAAGTAAGGAACGGAAGGGGAGAAAAGGAGAGAGGAGAGGGAGGTTTATAAATAACCAGCGTTGCGTAACTGCCACTGCCTTTCTGTTCCTGCCTCCCCAGCGCCTGGGCTTTGATATGCCTCCCAACACACACACACACACACACACACACACACACACACACACACACACACACACACACATGCGCGCGCACACACAAACACAAACACGCACGCACGCAAGGAAAGAGAGAAATCTTCCAAATAAGTGAGGGGGATTTGAAGCAGCAGTGAAAAAGAGCGAGGGGAGAAGTGAAAAGCAGCCAACAGCTTCGATATCTGCTGCATCAGTGTGCTAATGAATGGGCAAATATGAGCCAGCTCCCGATGCTGCAGATTTATATTTTCACGTCTGCATTACAGCGTAGTATCCAGAGACGACCCTTATTTACTCGCCCTGCAGTCACATGCAAATGCTGTATTTTCCATGAGTGCAGATAAAGATCCAGCAACTTGTATAATATTGCACCAAAATCCACCCTCATAGAGCACACAACACAACATGAATTGGTTTGGAAGACAGCGATGAATGGCAAGGATTTAAAGACGAGGGCATAATTTGCTGGTTGCTGCTGAGTCATGGTTTTCAGACACCAAAAAGACCACATAACTTGCTGTATTGTAATACACTGGCCCAATAAGCACCTATAATTTCCTAGGGACCTGAGTTACATACTGCCTTTGATTATCTAATTAAAAAACAGATAAAACTACAACTTCCAGGGTAAACAAAGAACTTCGAAACACAATAAATAAATTTTTTATTTTCTCCTACAAAGAGTATCGGTCTCTTTATGCATTGTCTTGGATTGATGATCCTTTCCTGTATCTTTAGGAAAATAAAAACGGCAAAATTAATTTGCATGGCAGCTGTGGGACTTTTTTTCAGCCCTGAGCAGACTTTCTGCATATACAGCTCCAGCAACACCAACCAAGAACAAGGAGGTAGGACAGCTTGTATATTACCGGAGAGGCAAAATGCGGGGCAAAAAAAAGCAGCAAATCAATAGCCTCGTTTGAGTAGGAGCCGTCTTGCTCAGACCTGCGCAATTATTATCTGTGTAGGTGTGTTTGTATGACAAGGTGTAAGCCTGCTGTATGCATACCAATATGTGTCTTTACCCCATCCCACAGAGACATTAGATTCTTATCATGCTCAGTGGGTCTGCAAAACAGTGCAACAGCCCCGATGTGGAAATGATGACTGATTAAAGTAACGATTACAGAATACACTCCAACTCAAAGTCCACACCACACAAACACACACAAACACACACCGTCTCATTGTCCTTTTACGTGTTTATATTGCTGATTCCTCATTCGCAGTAGATGTACCAATATTTACCCCCTAACCAAGAGGTATCGATGCACCTTTTTGAGAAGCTGAAACTGCCTTCTATTTTCTCCAGTGGGCACTTCTTTCTTAAACACAAACACACACACACACACACACACATAATATGCCAACCCCCGAAGTAAGTCTACAAGTCTTTGAAATTCCGGGTAAACCCAACAACGAACGACGCAGAAGCATTTCTATTCTCCACCTCTTATTTTTATGGGAACTACATCAAATTGCGCCTGGCCTCTGTCCTGTTCTCTTGATTAAAAAAAAACTAAAATAAAAACAGGAAAGTGCCTAGGTATCGAATTCCATTCTTAAAAAAAATTCCATTTTCTTCTCCCTGGCACAATAAAAACATGCATAAATCCAGCAACCGGGCCCATAAATGTTGCAGAAATGTTTAACTACGGCAAAGGGCTCAGTGGACTCACCCCGAGATGAAGTAAAGCGCCGAAACATGCTCCCACACAGCCCTAGTAGTCTGCATAATGCGTGATTCATGTGAACATCCCATCCGGTGGGACAAATGTGTTTATACAGGGAGGCACGGATCGAGCTGAGATACTCTATACTGCCAGGTTCATTGTTGCCGAGGGGCAACAAATGGTTTCAGATGAAGCCAAAGGCAAAATTAAAGCCATAAACTTTTTATTCCGTTGCGACAATTCTCTTCCGTTCTCAGCATGTGTCAAGGCATTTACAAGCACGCAGGGGTTTGAAGAATGCCTTCGGTGTCTAAGGATACTGGATTATCAGTGTCTTTTCTCCTTATTTTCTTTTTTATATTCCTTCCTATTGCCTGTCCCTTGTGTTTTCCTATTCATTTTCTCTCTCTGTACCCCACTAACTGGCCTCACCTTTTCTTTTCAACATCCTATTTTCACCTATCTGTCATTCCTCCTGTCCTGATTCTCATCTATAACTATGCGCTAGTGACCCTCTCTATTCCACCTTAAAGCTAAAGTGCATAAATTCTGTTGCACCCATGAGGAATTATGAGTAATTACAACAACATTGTCGGCGCATTAGACAAGCCTTAGGGGATCGTGCATGGATTTGATACTTTCTTTTGTAAATAATTTTTTTTTTCTTAGCAGTAGAATCAACAACTGAAACATTTTGTGGGCGCTTCTTGGGATTTTTCTGAGCTCCTGCACCAGTGTCAGGGGTTGACACACGTTTGTAAACACTGCCAAACTGAGAAATACAGAGAGAGTTTAGTGCCGCTGATAGGCTGATGGCTTGAATGTAACGGACATTCATTTATATGCTTTATATGCTATCCACGTTTATTTTCTCTTTTGCCTAATACACCTTATGTTCTCTCTGATTTTGACCCTTTTCTCTCTCTCTCTCTCTCTTTCTCGCCAACAGTCAGCGCTACTGCATGTGCAACCCCGATGTGGTGCAGCAGTTTCACAACCCCGACACCATCTTCATCCTGGCCTTCGCCATCATTCTGCTCAACACCGACATGTACAGTCCCAACATCAAGCCCGACCGCAAGATGTTGTTGGAGGACTTCATACGCAACCTAAGAGGTAGGTGACACACCTTCGTGGCTGCTTCTAAAGGTACAGGCACATTGAGGATTGGGAGTTAATGTGACATTAATTAGTTGACATAATCGGCTCAAGTCATGTAGGTCAGTTTTTAAGGCGTGCATATGGAGGAGGTTTTCACTCAGAAAGAATCCGTCTCACTGAGGTGTCTATGAGCACCATCCTAAACCCCTCACCAGAATAGGACAAGGTAAGAATTGAAGGAGGAAGATTTGCAGGAATTCCAAAAAGGTGCAGTAGGTTCAATGTCTTTGCCAAATATCCAGGCCACTAGCGATGCAAAGAAAATATTGTTTAAAATATATATTTTACCCTCAGTGTCTGGGGTGTTGATTTATTTATGCTAAATGAATACGATCAAAATCTGGAGTAAGTCAATGCACACATGAAGAAGATGAAAGACAACCACAAAATACCCTATTTTAGTACTTTATTGAACAAATAAAAATGCCAAAAAGCTGCTCATTCCTGGCTTATGTGTATATACTAATGACTGTAGAAAAGTGCTTTTCAAGAAGTAAATTCATTCATTCACTGAATTTTTGCCCTGCATTAATGATGCTGATAGACATAAGGTTGCATTTCAAACTCTGCCCACCATGCTTTGGGCAGCCGCAACTCATAGCTATGCCAACAGAAAACACCCGTAATTCTTGTCTCCCATGTACAGACAGATGCTCATTTCGCCGAGCATTGAAGAAGAGGCACTAACATTGTAGTTCTGCCCTCCCTCTGCGCAATCCATCAGGGTCGATGCAGAACAACTATAATAGATTCGTCCAGACTGTTCCCCGCAATTAAATTAAGTTGGAAAATCAATTTTGGCATCTTATGCTAATTGAAATATGCCGCTCTCTCTTGCCCTCTCCATTTGTTTTCTGTCTCTCCATCCATTCTCTTATCTTCTTTTTGTATCGTTCAGAATATTATTTTCTCTGTTTATTCATCTGTCTTTCCTCTTTTAATATTCTTCTGGTTGACCTCTATTCTACGCTCTCTTGCGTCTCGTTCACACTGAGAGGAAGAATTTCACCCTCGACTAATTGGCTGAGGTGAAACGCAATTACGCAGCAGAAACCAATAATAATGAAGAAGCACAGAACATTCATTATCTCTATTAACACTTACTGTCTGTGTCAATGCTATTCCACAATGGGCTGACATTATATAAGCCAGCTTCCATCAATTATGATGTGCGATGTGCCAACTCATTGAAAGAAAAAAACTGTAGTCTCAGTTATTGTATTTTTTTTTTTTTTTTTTTATGTGCAAATCTGAAACCACCCTCTCTAATAACAGGGCTACAGCCATGCTAGCAGCTCTATGGACTAAACTCAGGTACTGCTAATGCTAATGCCAGCATGCGAAAGTGCTCAAAATAAAATAAATAAATATACATTATATTTTATAAAATAATGTTTTGAGTGAAACCTTTCTAGAAATAAAGTCATGAGATGTCATCCTTTTAGCACCATTGTTTGGTCATCTGTAATACATTAGCGTGGCCATCCATGCAATCGTTGTCTACACATTTTTACTCAAATATGCTGTATAGGCAATACAAGTTCAATCAGAGAATCACCACAATCAGTAGGATTTCTTCTCAAAATGAAATGTCTATCCATTTATTAGGTGAAATATTTGAGTTTTGACCAATGTTTTCTTCACTCATCAACTGTTGTTGCCATAAAAAGAGCCAAGCTGCTTAATAAAAGAAAGCAGTTAAGTCATGAGGGAGTATAAGGAGCTGACAAAAAGGAAAGGAAAAAAAGGAAAAGTACATTCAGATTTTTTTTTGTTTAAATTAATAATCTGACACTTGACACATATTTCCCCCTGGACATCTCCTCCCCATCGCTCTGACTCCATAATGTGCAATGATGTCTCAGCAGCACTGTCCCAAGGCACTTCACTGTGGCAATGCCATCTCTTGTGTAGCGGCTTCATTTTCTCCAGACACCATCCTGCCCCATTAAAAACTCAATGTACCACGCAGCGCCGTACAGCTGTGCCGCTAAGAATGGGGGAGCATTCTGAGGGCAATCTTTCAGTCTAATGACGTGCAGCTATATACCTGCGTTATATAATGCCACAGCCTTGGACAGCTCCATGTTCCAGAGTGAAAATCTTTGGAGAGTGAGAGGCGAGCGGGTTGACCTTACCTGGCAAATTAACCCTCCTCAAACATCGCCTTCTGTCATTCCTTAATGGAGACAATGAAAGACAGAAAGTCAAAGAAGGACGGACGTGGACTGAGATAAAGAGTTCTTTCTCATTTGCTCTGGATATTGAATTTCTCCACTCACAAATAACGAGATTGCCCGGCTGTATTCAAGCCAAAGTAGACACACTATAAGTCTGCTCTACAACTGTTAGATAAGCATGGAAAAAGCTTCATTTTGTAAAAAGGGGATAAATGAACTTGAATGTTCTTGTATACAGACTAGTGTTAACTTTTGGAACCTTGTTTATATAGATAAGCACTTACTCCATATGGAAAGTAATCTCTTCATCCACCCTGTGCTGTGTGCATACTTGTGTGTAATAAGCTCTATTGTCTCCTCTCAGGAGTAGATGATGGAGCAGACATCCCCAGAGACATGGTGGTGGGAATCTACGAGAGAATACAGCTGAGGGAGTTGCGTTCCAACGAAGACCACGTCACCTACGTCTCCAAGGTTGAGCAGTCCATCGTAGGCATGAAAACGGTAAGGACTGAATTGGACCTTTATTTACAACACAACACTCAAAGTAAACCCTGACCCGCTATTGAATTGAACTTAAACCACATTACCCTTTGTTTAAACCTTCAAAATGTGATGTTTTTGGCCCCATGGACCAGCGCAACAGGTTGCAAACACAACACTTACATATTGTTTACACATGTATCAGACAAAAGAGTCAAATTCTAATTTATTTTGAGTCGTGTTATGTTATTTTGCTTGTAGAAGCTCCTTTTTTCATCTGGAAAAAGTTCGAACAAAAATTTAAAATTGTGGGCCGTAAAGTACAGTGAGCTGATAGCTCCTAAAATGCAGAATCTGGCGATAAAGCAACTTACACTAAAACCAGTTCTAAAGCCTCAAACACAGCCCTCTGAGGAAGTGAGTGCTACCTCAAATTCCCTCAGCTTTCACCAAAGAAAAATGTATTTTCAATCTTAAATTCTTATTGTTCCTTGCAAAGATTTAACATTATTTATGTTGATTGGCCCACTGTCCCGGCCCTGTTTCTATAGGTTTAACACCATATTCACTGAAAGTCTTCTTGGCATGCTAAAAAAGTAGAGGTACAGGATTAATCATTAATCACACAAAGACACGAACACGAATACACATACGCACGTACAGAGTTTACTAACTTTGTGGAAAGGCCCTTAATCATTATTCAAGACCTTATCGCTATCACATAGTCTTAGCTGCATAAGCAGAGAACATTTATTAGTAATTAAACATCATCAGCACTCCTATCATTAACTCAGGTCATTTCTCCAGCTAGATACTACATTAACCACTGCCATCATTAGTCTTTGAACTGGTTAAGGTTAAAGGTTTTGGGCAGATTTTAGAAGTGATTGAAGCCAACACTAGAGATGGAAATTCTCACACACATTGACGTGTGGCTCTTGTTTCAATCGGTGTGGGTGGAAAGCTTAAACTTAAAGTTTTCCAGACTTTTTCCTTCAGCCTCTGCGTCTGTCTCAGCCTCTTGTTTAGCTTGATAATCGACTGATTACACTGATTCATGTGGGAATGTGCTGTTTGTGCCTACTGAAAGGCTTTTTAAAATGATTCAGGGACAACAGAACGGTTCAGGGAATTCTGTTGGGATCTTATCAGTGCACCGAGGCCTTTCAATGCTTTATTCATGAAGAAACAGATAAAACTTGCAAAATTGTTCCCTAAAAACTCCAGAATTTTCCACTGTTAGACATAATGGTATAGCATCCACTTGCAAGTCTATTTGGTAGATAACAGAGATTTAGCTAGGCAAGCAGTGTGGATCTAGGTTAATCGGCATATTATTTAATTTCTGTTTATAATAAATAAATCCCTTTCAGGTTAAGCTTCCTATATTAGCATGCTAACATGATAAACATACCTGCTAGTAGTAACTGCAACAGACTATGGATCCTGTTGATCAACTGGTCTGCTGCTGTGTTTAGAGGAATTTTACTAACATGTCTTTCACAGTGACATTGGCACCATGCTATAGAGCTGTTAAGCGGAAGTGGCGGAATTACGGAGCATGGGGCCTATCGGCTGAAAAAAAATGAATGGGGGTCTATGGGAAGTAATCTACTATTTTCTGGTCCCAGTCATTAAATGCCCTGGATTACATATATGTTTTGTATGGGTCTAAATGATAATTTTTCATGTGAAGAGTTTGACGGTATGTTGTATGATTATTCGTCTAACGGCTTTTGAAAAAATGTTACGAGAACAACTACAAGTCTTGTCGCCTCTGTGACGTCACCTCAACACATTCCCTCCACTTCTCAACTGACAGTGCTAATGCTAATGCTAATGGCTGGCGTGGACAACGCCAACAATCTCCCCACTCGAGAAATTGAAACTCTCCACATGTCCACTTGTGTAGTGGTTTTCGCCACGCTGAAGACTTTTGTCTTGTCATTGAAAGAAGGCGGGAAAGTGCATTAAAGACACAGCCATGTTTCTGAGCTAAGCAAGTGCCAGTGGTGGTGACGTATATCATAAGTGTCAAGAGCAGCGAAGAGCTGCAAAAGCTCTCTGCACAAAACCTGACCGTATCCAGCTTCTACTCGCTAAATTGTTCCATTCTTTGCACGAAAAAATACCATCTAAATACATACAAAACATGTGTAATCGAAGGCATTTCATGACTGGGACCAGAAAATAATACATTTCTTTCCATTGACTACCGTTGTAATTTTTCGAGCCGATAGGCCCCATGCCCCGGAAGTAAGGGACTTCCGCTTAACAGCTCTATTGGAATGATTGTGCGCATATTTTTTAATGTTTTTGGCTTGTGCCTGTAAGTCTGTCTCACAGTGATGAATGAGTAGTCATTGGATGACAGAGAGTGTTGTCACAGCCAAAGCAATGATGGATTGTCGTGACAGGAAGTGACTATTTTTGTCCCATGAGCACCATCTGCCATAAAAAGAAAAAAATATATAAAGCTTCTTCTAAAGAAACACTACAATACAATAACAGCAGCTGTCAAGAGTCCCTCGTATTGTGAATTTCAAACGGCTTGTCTATCATGGGAGTTTTGGGGCGGCAGTGGCGAAGTGGGTAGGAAGTTTGCCTCTGGTGTGCAGGGTCGGAGGTTCGATCCCCCGTCTCCCCGCCACATGTCGAAGTGTCCCTGGGCAAGACACTGAACCCCGAATTGCTCCCGATAGTTAGCTTAGTTAGCTTAGCACCCTAGTGCTAAGCCTACCCTGCGTGGTAACTGCTGCTATCGGTGTATGAATGTGTGTGTGACTGGGTGAATGTGTACAAAAAACAATGTAAAGCGCTTTGAGTCTGTGATAAAAGGAGATATAGCGCTATACAAGTCCATTTAGAGTAGCACAACACACAAGAATGTATTTGATATCATTAAATGAAAACCGTACTGTATATAACAACCCCTCTTGAATGTGAAGTAGATTTACATCTGAATGTTAACTTTTCATATGGATAACATTTGTAGAATCATTTTCTTTAGTCACACACTTCATTTATTAATTGTATGAATCAACTCTCTCCTGTCACATTGCTTCTTAATAACCCTGCCAGGATCCTGTCTTTTTTCTTTTTTTTTCCTTTCCTTGAATAAGAGAAGAGGCTTCTCAAGCTAATGATGTCTTTACATGTTTCCGACATCAGTGTAATGAGAGAGCAGCCTGGATGCGGCCAGCTGGGCGGGGGTCTGCATGCCCCGCAGTGCTGAGAGATGAGTGAGCAAACAAGAGGCTTGTTTGTGTGTGTGTGTGTGTGTGTGTGTGTGTGTGTGTGTGTGTGTGTGTGTGTGTGTGTGTGTGTGTGTGTGCATTGCCATTAGTCAACAGAGAGCAGAGGCGATTTTTCTTTTTTAAATGTAGAGAAAACTGAATATGGTGAATATTTTGTATATTTTATATTGTTGAAGTGGGGACAGTCTCGGTCACTCAGCCGCTGTTTTGGATTGCAGGGATCCCCCCCAAAAAAACGGAGGAGGCGAGTCAGTGAGACAAGAGTGTGAAGGGGCGAGAACGTGATTAAATCAGTCTCCGAGAGGCATGAGCCATTTTTGCAGTGTAATCTGCTTAAACGGAGGGAAAGCACTTAAGTCCAAGAGAAGATGCCAGGCCTTCAGGGACACAAACAACTGCATCATTTTGCAAAGAAAAAGAAATTACATTAGAACAACAAAAAACATTGTGTAGCACTACCACCTTTTGCTAATCCAATTTAATCTTATACCAGAGCCATTACCTAAACAAGATGTACATTGTAAAAAAAAAAAACTACACTCGATTTGGCAGCAACTCAAACCAAAATCTTTTTTTTTAGCAACCTGTAGCTCTTTTAAAAAAACTACTATAACATCCAGTATCAAATTACGCACACTTATACAACACAATTCAGTGCAAATACATGTAGTGGAGAGACTATAGGAATGTGTTATAATGTGTAAATACTAACATGAGTCTTTTCGCTTGAACACATCTAGTTACATAAAAAAAGCAAGCCCCTATGTCAGCGCTGCCAGGTTAATAGATCTTTAATGTAAACCGGAATGTTTGTTTATTATGTCTTCCTCAAGGGCACATTGTTTTCTATAACCTTGAAACAGAAGCATTTTGGAGTAAATATTAGTTTTGGCTGAATATGGTCACACACACACACACACACACACACACACACACACACACACACACACACACACACGCGCGCACACGCGCCACAGCTGCTCCAAGGCCTCTCTGCTTTGACCTGATGTGGCAAAAATGATGCATGGACATGTCCGATTAGAGCAAGCCTTCAGATGAATAAAAGTGAAGGGCTCATTTGGTAGAAAAAGTCATGCAAATGCCTCTTGTTTGACATTGGGTCAAGTGCAGAAGTCTCATTAGCCGACAAACCACTTGTCTGAATAATGATTTACAAAAGGGCACTTAGGCGCTCCGAAAGAAATGAAAAAAGAAAATATCAGCGGCCGGTGCCGACTGCACCTTACCTCTTACAACAGTCTGCATGACACTTTTTTACTTCAGCATACTGTGTTTGATGGTTGTTTTTCTTATGTTTCAATCCCAGCGTTTAACCCCAGTGAATAAATGTGTTGTGCTCAAGTCAGCAGTGATTTGTATAAAAACATTTTTGAATAAAAAGTCTTCCTGTGCTGTTTCATTCAAATACTTTGCCACTAGTTTATTTTCATTTCTTCAATTGTTCTTTTAAATGATTTCAAAGTCTGTCACCCAACCTGAGCGACTATAGCTTTTTATTATACCTGGAAGTCTGTGTGTGTCCCTCTGTAGGTCCTCTCTGTCCCTCACAGAAGACTGGTGTGCTGTAGTCGACTCTTTGAGGTGACAGATGTCAACAAGGCCCAAAAACAGGCAGCGCACCAGAGAGAAGTCTTTCTCTTCAATGATCTTATTGTGGCAAGTATACAAAAAAATATGACTATCAAAGATAAGAAATAAAAATCCATATCTGTCAATGCTATGTTTGCATGCTCAGTTTCCTTTAAATGGTTGTTTCTGCTGCACACAAGTCAAGTTTCAAAGCAGCTTATTTAGTTGCGACAGCTGCAATGCACCAACCAGCTACCTTGACTGTGAGCTTCCCCTCTTCTTTTATGTCTTTTCTTAACTCGTGGCCTCACCGGCCATTTCTTTTAATAATAGATAGTAGCAAATGCCATGTTGCAGTGCACTCATCATGAGCAAAGAGCTGCCCCCCTCCCTCCAGAGCAGCTTTAAAGACCGGTAGTAAAGTCATGCTTCACTTGGGCCACAGCGCGGTCAAGTTTGTCATTTGTTCCAAAAGCCTTGTAAATTGGAGAATTATCAGAAGGTTTAATGTTGGGCCTAATTAATGTTCTTATGAGGATTCTCATAGGGTTCATCTATCCAAAGCATTTAACTATTCTCATAATAATGTCCAAATTTGAACCTGCTCCAGCAAGACGGGCTTAATAGAAAAAGTAAAGCATCATGGCTACTACTACCCATCCCCCCCCCCCTCTCTAATTTTTCTGCATAGCAATAAAAGTAATTGGTAGCTGCAGGCATAGGGGGTTAAAAGGCCAATTTTGAGGCAAGAAGTTAAAAGAAGTTATCCTCCACCTTCACATTGGAATTATGTTCATTTGGCATGGGAAGATAGCGGCGCGATATATTTCCAGCGAGGCGCTTTTGCTTCGAAGGCGGGGCTGAGAATTTTCTTGGACATTTTTTGTGCAAATTAAAGTGATGGAGACCTTTTTTCCCCCTCTAATTTGGCCCCGTGTTGTAGCAGCTTGTCCATGTCACGCTATGTTTTATCAAATACTTTGTCATCCGAGCCTGCTTTGAGGTTGCTCTGTGATATGGAAATCTCGTTGAGTGCTCAGAACACTGAACAAAATGATCTAGTGGGCTCTCTACTGTCATTCAAAATTGTGACTGTAACATCTTTTTTTTCTCGTTTTTTTCCTGTTGTCTGCAGATCTTGAAGCTCTGTCCAAAGAAGAAGAGCTCCGCAGCCTACACTTTCTGCAAAGCAATGGGCCTACTTGGCATGCAGTTTCACCTGTTTGAAAATGAATGTAAGTAATCCATAATAACATCAACTCCAGTGGCTATAGGGGTTAAAGGGATGTTCAGTATATTTAAAGTGGAGTTGTATGAGGATCTCAAAGGCACCCTTTTACTATGTCCATGGTAAATTGCATGTCGTCGCAGCTTTCCTAATTGCTCATTATTGTTTTTGCGGTAGCTCTGAGTTTAACAGCTGATAAGCAAAGTGATTCGCTGTCTGGCGGCAAACTAAAGCAGTTAAAATATCCTACATTTAGCGTATAATTGAAAGGATATACATTTTTTATGGAAGTATTTATATATGTTGCGAAAAAAATTTTTTACTGCTGGCCCCCTCTTCAACAGTACCAGGCTGACTTATACAGCCTAACATTCTTATAGTGACTGCACTGATCGTCACCTCAATAAGGTAACAGACTAACTATGCACAAGTAACGCATACAAGTTCAGTTTTAAAAAAGGTTCTATCCCTTTGAAATGTGTCTAATCATAAAACCTACATAATTTATGAGTGAACTGACTTCGCACGATTAGCAGATAGATTGTGTGATTCTAGTTCTTCTGGTGTCAAAATGAAATCAAAATATGCTAACTGTTTTTTTTTTCTTTTCTCAAATCCCCCAGACTACCCTCATGGCATCACCATCCTTTCCCCTTTTGGCTCAGACAAGAAGCAGGTACTAAACTTCTGCGCCCAAAGTGCTGAGGAGCTGCTCAAGTTTGTGGAGGATCTGAAGGAATCAATCGCAGAAGTGTCGGAGATGGAGCAGATACGCATTGAGTGTAAGCAGTATTAGTCAATACCTTTAGCACCTTATATTTACTGCTCTTCGATAAAGCCATTATTAGTGTATAATGAACAACTGACTCTGAGGTCTGGAACTGTTACCAGATACATAGGGAGAACTTATGACAAAAGAATTTGCAAGTAATTGTTGGTATTTGTTGTTTCAACTACTTTGAGCATATTGATGTATTATATCAGAGAGATCTCGAACTTGTTATTCTCTATTTGCCAGAAGTCAGTATACTTGTGTTGGCTTGTGTCCATCACGCTTGTGTGTATTGCTTCTCTGGTCAGGCATCCAGCAAAAGAGGAAAGGGTCAACATCCTATAACATGTTGTGGACTAAATCAATAGTCTCCCATCATGGAAAGTGGGGGAGACTACAGGGGATTATGTGTGGGGAATCGATTGGTCCTCAGACAGTACACACGTGTCAGCATCCCATTTGTATTGGCACAGTGAGAGGTTTGCATTTTTCCTTTTGTTTGCTTTGGTGCACTGCAGCTCAAACAATCAGCAGGAGGAGCGGCAAATTGGAGGTGAAAAGAGGCCAGCGCTCCCGAAAAGCAGCCAGGCGTTTAAGTTGTTAGGTTCTGCGTGCATATTATGAAATTCTCCAGAACAACAAAGACATGCACATGCTCTTCTGCAACAAAAAAAAACAGAACATAGTGCAACATA
This sequence comes from Hyperoplus lanceolatus, assembly GCA_026929865.2. Classification (NCBI taxonomy): domain Eukaryota; kingdom Metazoa; phylum Chordata; class Actinopteri; order Uranoscopiformes; family Ammodytidae; genus Hyperoplus; species Hyperoplus lanceolatus. The sequence goes on from CM049416.1 coordinate 15,099,721, forward strand.
TAAATTAAGAATGCATGTTGGGCCATATTTGTTATAACACATACAAACATACAGTACATAAATAGCACACACACACACTTTTTCGCAAGACATAGAGAAGAAAATATGTGGTGTTTGTCTGTCTTAAGTGCTTTGCGTGGTCGGCATATCAGTAAACATGCCTGCGGCTGGCTCACTTCTGTTTTAGGCATTTTCCCTCTTTTGAAATGAAAAGGAGAAATGACATCTCGTCTATGTGGAGATGCTTACTTTTCCCATGCATCTGGACGATTTATAAAGGAGGAAAATTCACAATAGAATTGATCATTTTGAATTCAGCCCCACACGCTCACTCTAAACATCAAAAAGACGAACACCTAGCCTTACATAGTATTTGATCAGTATTTCCGTTCCGTTCTCTAGACTCAACAAGTCTGATCTGTAGTCTAAAGGCCTATTTTACTTGGGTCAGTGCATTAAAGTAAATAATGAATTGGAAAACTGTCACTTGGTTCTAAATATATTCAAGACGGGACTTTGTAACCAAACCAAATATCAATGAATTGTTTTCTTATTTATTAGAAACAGTTTTCTTCATATAGGTTGAATTATTCGGCAGGGAAAAGAGAATTGCTGGACCCACTTTTGTTGATCCAGAAAACCTATAAATTATCTGAAAAATCATTTTGTCCAGCACGTTTCACCTGGGAGTGTCGCATTCCAGCATCGGAATTAGAATTCAGTGCAGTGTTGGAGCAAAAACAACATTTAGTCATGTTGATTGGTAATGACATGCAATTACCATCAAGTGTGAGGTGTAATTAGAGAGGTGGAACACGGTGTTCTGAGGTTAGATGAAAGAGTGGGAGGGCAACAAGAGTAACAGTGTGTATATAATAAAATAAAGCAGAATTTAATATATTGTATCAGCCAGTTAATGTTGTCACTTTTAATATTCATCCTCTACTCATCTCTCTCTCTCTCTCTCTCTCTCTCTCTCTCTCTCTCTCTCTCTCTCTTCCTGTTTTGCAGTCTGTTCTGTGACGATGATTATTTTTGTCTTCTGTTCTTTACAGGGGAGCTGGAAAAGCAGCAGGGAGCCAAGACTCACTCAGTGAAGAACAACGGCACACAGCTGGAGCTGCGCAGCAAACAGTGCTCCCCATCAGGTGTGTGTGTGAGTGCGTTCGCACGGTTGCTTTTTAATTTGACAAACTCACTGCAGAGACTCCTTATTCTAAATTGTGTTTATTTCCTTGCTTTCGAAAACAAAATTGCACCACAGCAGTTTTTAGGAAAAGGAAATTTTATTTAAGGAATTAAAATTATTTGAGTGACCTCCAAAAAAGCGCTATATAAATAACGATCAAATTATAATTATCATTGCTATGTAGAGCATTTTAGAAACAAATATTGAAATACTAAATAGTTGCGCTACAATTGCCCTAAGGGAGGATGAAATGAATTCTCAGAAGCAGCATTTAAATATCTGAACCAGGGTTGTATTCCTTGCTCCTAAAAACTTTTTAAAATGTACTAAAATGTTAGAATTACTGTTACACTTTTATCCCTTTCCCTCCATGATTTCCTCTGCCCAGGAAACCAGGAGGTAGATGAAAGAAGTGGACACAATGCAGTGGAGGTAAGTGCTCAGTGATAGGGCCTTGTCCCAAACAACAGGTAAGTCAGTGTGAGTACAGTTTTTCATTATCCAGGTAGGATGAGATAGGATGAAACCCCAGGACTGGTCACGTATTCAGGGCTAGACGCGCCAAGTCAAGAAGGAACTGACCTAGCCAAACGAAATATTCGATAAAAGAAATTTCCGGAAAAAAATAGGATGGGGAAAACAGAAAAGCAGCCATTGCTTAAAGTAGCTTTATGTGTGTGTGTGTGTGTGTGTGTGTGTGTGTGTGTGTGTGTGTGTGTGTGTGTGTGTGTGTGTGTGTGTGTGTGTGTGTGTGTGTGTGTGTGTGTGTGTGTGTGTGTGTGTGTGTGTGTGTGTCTTTGAACCCACAATCAGCACTGCTGAGACCTTAATTAACACAGTGTGTCATGCAGGCGGATTCATTTAACGCTCCTTTGACCCGCTGTGGTCACTTCTTCACCCTTTTCGCCAGACTGGACCGTTTCGTGCAAAAGAAAGAACTACATTACCCACAGGGCTTTGCAATCAGCATCCGAAAGGCATCACGTGACCTTTTCCTAGTCCTTTTTTGCGGCAGTGGAGATGAGGGCCAAAATGCAGAGGGTCAATTTGACTTTAAGATGCTGTTTAATTCCACATTGCTTCAGGGCCATTTCATTTTAAAGCTGTATATGCCTGTAGAATGACAATTCAGTTCCTCATGCAGAGCAGACGTGTGGGGTGCTTTGCAATGTTTTATCCGATCACTTTTTTTTTTAAATACTTTATTTATAGATTTTTCTTTATAGATTCACACACACACACACACATAAAAAATTAAAAAAGGGATATAAAAATAAAAGATAAAATAAAACAAACGACCAACATGGCGTTCTTTTCTTTACAGGTTACTGTGGTCTTCCATTCATGCGATTACATTGATTAGAGGCAAATGTTAAACTGAAAATAAAAAAGTCAATGAGGTGTCATGTAGGTCCCTTCAGTACTGTGATATAGTCAAGGAAAGGCTGCCATATTTGTTTAAACTTATCTGCTTTCCCTCAAATCTCATATAGAATTGTCTCCATAATACTGGAGAACTCTACTGTATAAGATGTCAAAACAGGGGGCTACCTCTTTGTTCCAAACCTTTAAGAATATTTTTTTTCACCTATACTGGATCAACTGAGCTTTCCAATGACTTAAAGTCTCTAGTTGTTGTGATCAGCCGAGAATGGCTGTTTGTGTAGCTGATCACTTTAAGCATGGTCTCTCTCAGATGCTTTTTTTGTGTCCAGACAGTAGAGATAGAGAGCAGCAATGAACAGGTCAGCTTTCACGGTTGACTGAGCTACCTTCTCCAGCCATCTTCCCTGCCAACATGCAGCCCTGCAGTTAGAATGTCAGTGGCTGGTGGGGAGCTGTCAGCTGTCACAACACATTTATCATAGAAACCAGGAGGGTCACCCAGAGAACCCTGCGTATAACCAGTGGCATGAATATGTTTTTTAGTATTCAGAATTTGATAAGTAAAAGCCTCCAGCAGGGCAGTAGCAATATGCGAGTCTGGGCTCAAGTTTTAAAAAGTGTCTAAAAGAGTTCACCAGCAAGGGGTGTGGATGACATGACCATCCCGCACCACTGACTTTTAAAATGTCCTCTTTTTTCAATCCACACTGTTTAATACAGTTATGGTATTGGAGCGCATGTTTGAACAAAAGTTTGGGTTTTACAAATCAAGCAGCATTACAAGACAAATAAAGCCATTGTCATGGAAAGGGAAGGCAAACAGAGACTTTATTTTATGTTTTATTATTTCAATATTTCAGTCAGCCACATTTTCTCTGCATGGTAAAAAAAATGTTGTTTTCTAAAATGCAATTTATATTTTGAATGGCATTTATTCACAGTTTGCTTAAAGGAGTTGTTTTTGGGAAAACAATTATTTGCTTTCTTCCAGATATATTCAAATATTCAAATGACATCAACAATACTCACCAATATGTCAGTCAGGTATGGAGCTAGAGCCAGGAGATAAGCCTGTAGCTAAAACAAAGATTGGAAATGAGGGAAACAGTTTGTCCAGCTCAGTTCAAAGGTGGAAAACTCACTGAGGAAATGTCAAAATAATGAAAGTGTGACGAAGCTGGGTCAGAAATCACTCCCTATTATAAACACCACGTATTCAGTATAGGGGAAATATACTGCATTTGCTCCTCGTGTGTATTATTGCGTACTTATTTTCGTCGTAAAACGTACACCAACAGTGAAATACGGATCCAACAGTGGAGCCCTCTTGGACATGCTTTAAATCATCTTAAAAACATGTCTAAAACCTTCTGGTGAATTTTCATAACTTTTGTCCAAAAGGGGACTTGAAGTTGTGTGAGTATTTAGTCCTTACTCGCCACAGCCGCTGCTTGCCTTGGCCAACCAAACAACAGACTTCTCTGTCCTTACATATTGTAACGTTGAAGGTTTTACAGTGAAGGACACTTTTGTAGCAAGAACTGCAATTATTCTGGTCATCTCTGGAACAGAATGGATCTTTGTACAAAAAGATCAAACTTTTGAAAGGCAACAGAAAGTCAAAGACATTCTTTATTCTTTATGTAATGATTTTCTTTGGGGCTCATTGATACTGTACTCTAAGGTATATGTGCCAACTCGTCAAGAAGAAGAATGAATTCTTAATGGAGTTCTATTAATCCTGTGAGAGAATGGAAGAACACTGTTGCAATACCTCTCTCACATCAGACAGTCCACATTAAAGGTCTTTTATATTGCAGGTGAATTAGCATTGACCTTTTTTACACAGAGATTTGGTGGGACACTATATTCTGTTACAGTAGATTAAATGTTAATTTAAAACGTAAACCTTGAGTGCAGCAATTTGAGGGACTGCCATGGCCAATTCAAAGTGTAATTAGTACTGCACTTGAGACTTTGCATTGTCTACTGTGAGATTGGACCTGGCAACCCTTGAATATTGAAAAATGCAATATTTTGGGAAGTTTTACCTTTTTGAAGCTCTGCAAAAGCATCATTAATAATGAATGTATGATCTCTATAACCAAATGCAAACTTTAAATTGCCGCTGCTGGCATCAGAATAGGATGGAAAAACTCAACAATACCATATCACTCAAAATCCTGCAGAGTTTGACATGAAAAGAGAAACAGTGTTTTGGTCAACATGCAAGAAGATCATGTAAATATTTGCCATAGTACTCAACTAACGGCGAAATGTTCTACTTATCTATAAACATATGGTCATATTCATGAATTAAGGTGACCAACACCATATAAAAATAGTGACGAAAATATTATGTATTTCAGACTCGGTGCTCATTCCATGATTTTTTTATGATCCCCCTGTTATATTTCTGTTTTGGCATGTGCTTTCTGAGAAACACAGTGTTAGGTTACTCAGAAACGTGACATGTTTCCCAAACAAAAAAGCATTCAAGGTAAGATTTTAAAAATGGAACACAGACAGACAGCAGAAAAACAACTGTGAGGGGAAGGGAAATCTCGACAGAAAAATCGAGAGCTGAATAAATGTGACGGAGGTTTTGCATTCTGATGAGTGTTTGCCTGTGGACGTCTGTGGTCTGTCAGTCTGCTCACCTCCTCTCCTCCTCTTCTTCCACCTCTCCCTCTTTTTCGTACGTTCTGGTTACCCCCCACTCCGACTCCCCACCACCCACCCACGCAAGTCTCCTCGTGTTCTGCTGACCCCATAGCGCCACACAGTGGTTTGGAAGGGAGACACGGTGGGCCCTCAGTGTCCCCTTTGGAACCACCGGGGCCCTTTTCTGTATAGCGTCGCAACCAAATTTCGTATCCCCCAATTCCCCACCACTGTCCTTGCCCCCCTCCCAGTCACACACTGGTGTTTTCCCAGCATCCGGTCTACACTGTTTCCCGGTACCTGTGGGGGTGGAGGGAGGGGAGTGTGTAGTAGAGTCACAATGATTTTACACAAAAAACACCACCACCACCTAAGCCCCCACGCATGCCCTGTGTGTGTGTGTGCTGTGCGTTCACCTCCCCCCAAAAAAAAAAAAAAAAAAAGAGGGCTTGACGGATTGTAGAGGAGGAACCCCGTTTTATAACATTTGATGCTGTTCTCTTGGCTGTTTTCTAAACTAGGTGTCAATTCACAACAGGCTTCAGACGTACCAGCTCAGCAGCAGCAGCAGCCCGGCTCGGAGTCCCGAGAGCGTGGCCCTTCTTAACCACCGGGGGGAGCTGCTCTTCCAGCAGGTTCCCCAGCATCCACAGCTACTGCAGTCACCCGCCAGTCACCACCACCTCCAACACCTGCCCTACCTCCACCAGCAGCAGCAGCAGCAGCAGCAGCAGCAGCAGCCCACCGCCGTTAGCATGGTCGACATAAGGCCCGAGACGCTCATCCAGTGTCAGCAGATCGTCAAGGTGATCATGCTCGACAACAGCGGGCATGGACGCGTGGAGGCCTTCCTCAGCCAGACGCCCACACACCACCACCACCACTACCAGCATCATCCACACCACCACCACAGCAGCCACCACCAGCTCAGTCAGTCGGCCATGTCCACCCCGGTCCGCTCGCCGCAGCAGGACGCCTCCCACTGCAACAACAACAACGACGACGATGGCGGCCACCAGCCCCCACTGCCTCCTCCCCCACCGCCTTACAACCACCCGCACCAGTACATACCGCCCCAAGACCCCTGCCTCAGTCTACATAGGACCCCAAGTGGCTCTCGGAGCATGGTGTAAATACATTTAATATTAGTATTCTTTACCCTCAAAAAAAAAAAAAAACCTTGCCCCTCCTCTACCTATTTAAACAGTACATAATGTACATATATACATACAGATGAAAAGAGATATAATGAAAAAAATGTAATGAAATCTCACCTATATGCATATATTTAAGGAAAAAATATAAAGTAAAAGAAAATTTAAGGTTTTAAAAAGAGATATGGTGAAATGAAGTGCGTATATATAAAGTTTTACTTGATTCCACATGTATTTTGAAATATTATGTAGTTTTAACAAATTTCTATAACTTTTTGTCAGTTTTAACTCAAAAACACAGATATTCCGTTTCTGGATGGATTCCTTGTAGTTCCATAACAAATACAACAACAACAGAAAAATGTGAATCCCTGAAACTGATTGAATTTATTGGGGGGGATTGTGATGGTTGATCACACTCCGCGGACCCTCTGTTTCTGTACTCATTTATCATTCCAAACCTCATGCATATTGTGCTGTATGTGCGCCTGCGTGCATAGTTGACACTGACTGACAAAAACGTGTGCCAAAATACATACAATACTACAAACTCCGACTTCTTTGCACTCGACTTAAAACACTAGGGCTAGGAGAAAAGAGAAAAGAAGAAAAAAAAGAACACTTGCTTCCTTGGCCTATTGAGAAAATAGTCCTTTCACGCTTCTCCCCATGGGGTACGACAAAAAAGAAAGAAAAAAGAATAACAAAACTAATATTTCCTATGTCCAAATTTGCGCTCCTGCTTATTTATTTATTTAATTGACAGGGAGCCGTCTGTCTTCTTCTCTCCTTCCCTCGATAGAAAAAAAAAAAAAAACGTTTAAAATATCCACCGATAAACTGTGTTCATCATCCGTATCAGAGTAGCCTACATGTTCCTTCAACTGTCACTCTCCAAACATCATGCAAACAAAGGCAACCAATCACAAGGATCGCAGCCAAACCAAAAAGTCAGCCCAGGACACTCCTGTTTGAATGTTTGTATGTCTTTTATCTCCTCATATCTTCTATCGTTCCTCCACGCTTCCCAGGAGTTTATCGCCGCATTCATCGGCTGACGGACGGTTAAACGTTTTTTCATATTCTGAAAGTATTTGAGCTGCTGAAAAAACCTCTCTGACTTTTCTATAAAAAAAACACAAAAAAATTACTCAGCATTCACATGTGATATATATGTACAACACACTGTGCTGTCATCTGTTGTTTGTGAAATGCCTTTTTCTCCATTTTTTCAGCTAAAAAAATCCCCATAAATTTCCATGAAGACGCTTCTCTGCTCCAAACTGTGAAATGTCAAGACCTGTGTGTTTATTTTAATAAGCGTATTCCACCCACAAAAACATCCGGTCTCTCTGTGTCACAACAACTCCCAGGTTTTTTCTTTCATATCCTTGTGACTGTTTTCTCTTCCCCTTCCCTAACCTTTTCGGCCTGACATTTTCAAAAAAGAAAAAAGGCAAATAAGAAGAAGAAGAAAAAAAACACTACAGAGGCACACACTTGGCTTATGTCGCAAATGCTGGAATTAATGATATATTTTTTAGCCCGCTTTAAATAAGAATGGGACGAAAAGAAAACGCATCGTCTGATATCTTTCTCTCCTCGCTCGGCCTAGATTGTAAATACCACATTCAAAGCAGTGTCGGGAAAGGACAAGCAAGCTACCTTAAGCCTCCCTTCAAAATGCTATTGCCCCGTCAAGCGTCCTTCAATCTGAAATAGGTCACCGGCCTGAATGCATCCATCTTTAAAACATGAGCCCCACCAGGCACTGCAAAATGGATGTTGGGTTAACTCTGCTTCCATCTGACCCCCATCTGTCTGATTTGTTGATTCATAATCACAGAGCCACTGCTGTGAGGTCTCATCTTTCTGTCCTTTCCCGCTCTCAATTCTTCCCCGTGGAAAGACACAAGGCTTCAGAAGAAAAAAAGAAAACTGTGTTCTGGTTGCGTGTGTGTGTGTGTGTGTGTGTGTGTGTGTGTGTGTGTGTGTGTGTGTGTGTGTGTGTGTGTGTGTGTGTGTGTGTGTGTGTGTGTGTGTGTGTGGTGTGTGTGTGTGTTTGTGTTTATAGGTTTGTGTGTGACCTTCTCAAAAGAAAATCAAATCAGATTCAAACAAACATGGACACAAATCCAACAACTAAATGTCATGTTTTCTCTTCTGAAATATTGTCTTACCCTCGCATTTTTAAAATGTTATTTCTAAAGCTCAATGTTGATCATTTGAGAGCACCAACACACCATTCCCGTAAAGACTAAAATCAGATATATCTTCTGTTCATCCCTTGTAATAACTTTTTGTTATTATTCCATAACAAAATGAGAAAAGTTGGCGCTTCCCAAAATTATTAAAGAAGTCCTATGATAATTTTTATTTATTTTATTGTTTATTGTACAATTACATTTTTTAGGAAATTGATTTTAGCATTTGAGATCAAATAATCAAATGTCATTGGATTTTACATTGATGAATAACAATTGTATGATTGCTTATTTATTTATTTATTTATTTATTTAAATCAACATTATGATATCATGTGGTTCTTTTCTCATGCATGGCATTATTTTGAAAGCCTGTTGAATTCTGATTCCCCAGATTTTTTTGTGTGTGTGTGTGCATGACTGAAATTTGCTGTGCTCACACTGGTGGGAGATGAAGATGTTGAAGAAAATGAATTTACGGCGGCGTTAGTAGGGCCTCTATTTCGGCACACCGCGGCCATTTTTGTTTCCTCCTGTCTTTCACTATCCATCCTTTATGATCGCACAGTTTTTCCTACTTGACAATGTGTTTAAGCATTTTGGGGGAGATAGACATGCTGCGTGTGCAATAAGCATTGTTACGAGGCACACTGAACCATTTAAGTTTCGCAAGACAACCAATGTAGCATTTTAGAGGTGCAGCGTGTGAGATGGAAACGCAGTCGTGGCTAACTTTCCCTAAAGGAACATTTTAAAAAAGGGCTCTGCCATACCAGTGCAATGCTTCATGAATGACATGTGGAACCTTTTGTCCGGCTCTTTAACACTGTGTTTTGCTCATACTAGTTAAAAGAAAATGATTCAAAAGTGTATCATATCTAGGGTAAGACAGGTGGAAACTGAGTGTTAACGGTATGTGAACCATCACCTCCCTCAGTTGGCTTTGAGTCCCCTCTCTCTACCTGTCTTTGCAGTATATCAACATGCTATTAAAGATGATTTAAGTCTATTATCCACAGTGGTTCGCTTCAGTTTTTGGATTCAATAGCTTCGTTCTTTAACTTTAGCACAATATCATAAATACAAACACTCTTTTTTTAGGTGTACACCATGAAAAAAAATTTGTATGTAATGTTTTGTATTTAGGTACTCTTCAGTGAAATACTCTCTGTTCACTTTATGGATAGCAATGAAAAACTCTAGATTGCTGGATGCCACAAAATGCTGATTAAGAATGGAGTTACCAAGTGCAGTTTATTTTGATTCGCTGACATGAAAATGACTGGTGTAAAGTTAGAGGAAGCCTTTGTCATATTCCCCAACCTGATAGAACAGAGCAGTTTATCACACTTTGATCGTAATCCACCCTATTAACAAATCTTAAAAAATACTTAAACTTAATATAGTGACACAATTCTTTTTACAGTTTCCTTATATTTCAAGCAGACTAGCCGCTATCATGGCTTATAAATCATCACTTCATCATCACTAAGAAACTGATCTTAAAGCAGTCTTAATTGTGGGACTGTCTGTGTTGAATAGCCTGTGCGACTTTCATCATAATCTTATTCTAGTCACAAATGTTTAATTTAAGTGTTGATGTCTGTAGCTTTTGATCAGCAAAGACAACACATATAACTGTAGGGCCCAACATATTTACACATGCCAACATTTTATGGACAACAATATGACATTGGCTGGTTGGTCAGTTCTTTAAGCCAAAGGCAAATCATATTTAATGTGTTACAGTTTTACAATCAGTATCAAGTTATAACATTGGTTTAATGCCCCTGTACAACAACATTCAAGACTTTTGTGGATATAAACAAAGACAGGGATTTTGTTGAGTGAATTTACAATTTGGATGGAAGTTGTTCGTCAATGGTATACAGTATATGTGGTATATGTACACAGGTTCTGCTGATCTATGGCATTCCATTTGTCATCTGAGCTCATTGTTTAACTGCAAAACGATTTTTTTTCTATCATCTAAATTTATCAAAAGAGGTCCCTCACCTTCTTCCTTTATTTGCCTGATTTTTGTCAGCATAATTAAAGATGGAGGAAGACATCAGAGCAAAATAATACGTGCAGTTGTCATCTTATTTTAACCTGAGCAATCGTGGCGGCTAGACGGGAGCTTCACCCACGCTCCCTGTAAGTGTGAATTCTTCATGCCTCGATGGCCTTTCATCCTTCAGGGAAGTTGTAATCTTCCGCCAACGCTGGTCAAGGAAAGAGAGTTACATCATTGTTATGTATGCTCAGACTGGTACAGTAAAGTAGACCAAAAACAAGTTTTAAGTGAACAAATATAACATTTTAGCTGTTTGTTTTAAGGAAAAGCAGAGAAAATTAATTATGTAGACCTAGGATTATCATAAATTTTTTCAGAGACACTAAAATACAGAAGTCTAGTTTTGTGAGCACACAAACACTTAATTGGCTCTAACAAGCTGTGCACAACCCGAAAACACGCCGTCCTACCTTTTACCAAGATAATGATGTTGGCCTTGAGCCAAAGCTCTTTTTTTCCCATTCCTGACTGCAGCCTAAATAAATCCTGTCTTCCTGCACTGTAGCTCTGAACTATTGCTTGTTCTACTAATTTAATGTAAGCTACTTTCAAGATTTGCACCAGTTCCACGTAGCAGTACTCATAACTCTTAAACAGCAGGTAAAAGAGAACAAACAACGGAAAAGGGTTGAATGAAAGATTTGGTACCTGTTTGAGGCTTCCCTTGGCGGTGCAGAACATGTAGATGGCATAGCCAGGGATAAGTACCATGGAAGACAAAGCCATGAACCAGCCAATAATTTGGCCCCACATCGGGTACACGTACTTCCCCAAGGTCAGAGGGGTCATCTCAATGGCACTGAAGGTAAACACACCCTGCAATATACAATTATGTTATTTCTTACATTTAACCTCTGGCCTGTTAGCCAATAACATGCTACAGAATGAGATCAGCCAACACTTATATAATGATTTCTCTATTGTAAGATGTCGTGGTTAAGAGTAATTTCTAACCTTGTCTACAGCAATGCTAGCAGTTAGAGGCTAACGCTGAGACTCTATTGTGACACAGAGGCGCTTCAAGCTAAACGCAATCATCAGCATGATCTCAAGAACAATGTGAAGTGAAATGTGAAATGAAAAGTATCTTTAGCAAGAATAATGTATTTGCTCTTTAAAGGAATACTTCCCCCATACAGAACCGGCATTCTATCATTCTTAAATCGCTATTATTATATAATGAATGTGGTTTTTCTTCCCTCAGTCTTTCTTCAGTCTTCCCTTGGCCCAGCTGTCCTGTTAATCCTAACCCTACATTTGTACTAGTGTGATGTCACACTAGTAAAATGTAGGGTTAGACAGTGAGACCATAAATACCTTGGGCTAGGATGAACCGATTTCAAAAATGTTTGCACATTTATACTACATAGGATCTCAGAGTTCAATACACCTTCATATTCCCACCGGTGAAGTAGGACTTTAACATCATGAGGTCAAAACCTCATGATGTGGACCGCGTGAATCACCAACGTTCATGGCAATCCATCAAGTCGTTGTCAAGATATTTCAGTCAAAACCAAAAGTGTTAACTTTGCAACTAAATATGATCAGATTTGTTATGATGTATTTTGACCTGCAAATCATCACAACATTGCTTACTGGGAGGGTGCTGTACTTATTCATTTTGGCAGAACATCATTAACTTTCCATTTATAGAGCTCCCTTTAACAGTACACTCCCTTTATCTCCACAGTAGTGAAGATAAAGGCATTGCCATGATTTCCCTTAGGGCCTGGCAGTCCACAAGCTGAGGTTCAAATCACCACATGGCAGAGGAAACCAGTGACACAATACCATCAATTATCTACCTATTGGCACCCGCTACAGCTTGATGGGTTCATAGATCTCCGGTAAGGGTGGAGGAAGCACATATTAAGAGATAATAAGGGGGTTGAACAACCAATAATCAATCCCCGCCTACCAGGCAGATCATCGGAGTGAAGAACATCCAACAGAGCTTCCACCAGACGCATGGCCGATAGCCAATCATGTCCTCGATGTCCTTATAGAACCGTTCAGCTCCTGTGGCATGAAGAGAGGAGGACAGAGAAGACATGAGAGTGTGTTAGTGTTGAGATAATATTATGGCGATACCAGAACAAAGCCTTATGTGGCGTGTCTTATCAAAGAAAGGGGAGCAGATAAATGTAATTTCCTGTTAGACAGCCACAGTGTACGTGTAGGTTCTCATCAACTCAATCTACATGCTTGGTTGGGTCGATGACTTGGCACAGTGTAGCCGTTTTTCTATCCAGATTTTCTCAATTTATTTCATCTGGGGTTCCATTTTATTTTACTCAACAGTGTTCGGTTTGAGCGTGTAACAGTATAAAATGATAGTTTTTCCCCACCATAAAACCAGGATATGGAAACGGTCTCGAAGAAAACGAGGAAGAGGAGGCACATCCCGCTGGCGGAGTAGTAATCGAACAGCTTGAACACATACAGACCTCCCTAGGGAGGGACACACATCTGCTTTAGAAGTCTAAATATTAAAATCCCTCAACTGATTGAATGAAATATGCAGAGTGTACACAACTACTGTACATACCTGTGTGATGTTGGAGAAGCCAATGATAAAGGAGATGAAGCACACAATGAGGATGAAGACCTTCTTCCTCTTCCTCAGCACCATGGGATATTCATCCATCAGAGCTGTGATGAAGCCCTCTACCGTGCAGAACTGACATATTGACATAATGAGGAGATATGGGTCACAATGCAATGTACGTTAAAACTTTGTTGTTTTTCATTTCATTCATAGTTCTTCTCGTCTTCATTGTTCTTCAAAACCTGCCACATAGATTACCCACAATGCAATACAACCACTGACAGCTCAGTGGCAGACTTTATGTTGTCAGTTGGGAAGCTGCTAATGTGGCATGAAGATGCTAGCCTCAAGCAATAATAAGGAGCAGGCTACTTATTTCTAAGGCCAAAGTCAAAATTAATTGTGTTAATTAATAGTGGCTGTAAATAAAAAATAAATAAACCTGAAATACAATGTTTGGGATACTCATTTCTGCAATGAGTAGTACAGGTATGTAAAGCTGAATGCAACCCAAAAAAATCAATTAAACACCAAAGCGTGGAAGCCATTATATGTAGCCTGATAAATTGCTTCAATTATCTTACGGCAGCTTTTGATGGTGTGTCAGAGGGATGAATGCCTACATGGTCTATTTAGAATAATGGGTTAGACAAAATGAACAAGACCAGGGGTTCAGGGACAGTGCCTTTTGTACCTGACTGTCCAGGCCCAGCATCATGAGCATGGAGAAGAAGAGAATGGCCCACAGAGAGGACATGGGCAGCTGGGTGACTGCCTGGGGATACGCTAAGAACGCCAGACCTGGACCTAAATGTAGATGAGTAAAATAATAGGAGCTTACAAAATATGGCGCTTTGTTATAGATTAAACTACCAGTTTAACAGTGTAGAGGGAAAATTGTCTAGTGTCAACTCTTTGATCATCATCATTAATAAAAGCTATTTTTTTCATGCAAAAATGACAACTTTTTTAACCCTCCAGCTTCTCAAATGTGGGGACTTGATGCTTTTGCTTTAATTATTTAAATTATTTCTATTTATTTCCAAAAATCCTGACGTGTGTACTGTTGGTTGGACAAAACAGAAATTGTGAATGTGTCACTTTTTGACTCTTAGTCACTGTGATGGATTTTACCTTTGATACTTTCAAGGACATTTACTTGATAATACTGAACTTGCAGACTTTTACTGAAGAACATTTTTTCCATACATTAATTTTTCTTTTAACAGAGTGTTTTTACAGTGCCATGTCATAAGGATCAGAATACTTTCACAAGTCAATACAGTACTGTACCTGATGCTGCTAATTCCTGCACAGGCTTCTTAGTGATGTAGGACATGAAGCCTACAATGGAGAAGATGACCAAGCCCGCAAACATGCTGGTGAAGGAGTTGATGCAGCACACTATGAGGGCGTCCCTGAAGAGAAAGGAACAAAACCAAACAGTTAGTTCATCTTTCCTCCCATCAAAGAGAATGTACAAAGCTTGTGTGACTGCACGCTCCTACTTGTATACATCATTGTGGTAACTGTTGTAGCTTCCCAATGCCATTAGCGAGCCCAGGCCCAGTCCGTAGGAGAAGAAGATTTGAGTTGCTGCGTCCAGCCACACCTGTCACACAAACAGATACACGTGATATGTTTGTGCCCACATTCATGTGTGTTTCTTGTGTTAGCCCAATTTACTGTTTTCAAACTGTCTACCTCAGACATGACAAGTTTATTGAAGTCTGGAGTGATGTAGAAGCGGATCCCGTCAATGGCTCCAGGCAGAGTGACGCCACGGAAGAAGAGGATTAACAGAATGAAGTAGGGATATGTGGCTGAGAAATACACCACCTAAGAGAAAGGCAAATTCTCAGATTGACACAGATTTCTTCTATAATGTCAAAACTAAAAACCCATATTTGAATTATACAGAATTAAAGATGGAAAAGAGTCAATGTTAACATGGGGTTGGGATTTTAAAATGGAAATGAATAGCTTATAACTAAGAGCCATTTTTCCTTAATAACATAAAGTGCATTAGATGCAAAAAAAAATAAAAACTGTAGAGTGAAAAATCTCTCATCAACTAGATTATTTCCATGGCTCCACTTTGTCAGAAGATTTTGCCGAAACCATTAGGATACGCATAGCACATTTTTAGCATAACGATTATGCTTAATTGGCAATGTCCATCAAGGCCTTGGCCTCTGGGAAATTAATTTTTCTTACTCACATTGAAATCTAATTATTCCTGGCTGGGAATGTGTAAATGTGTTTCTGCTCCCATACATAGCTTCAAGTAGCTGTAATATTAAAATCCCCCTTTTTTAACTCTTTCTAAATCATTGAGCAGTTTTGGGATTAAATAACTTTTGAAACAGTTTTTTAGGTTATTGCCTACTTAACACATATTTTGCTCGTGTGTGTTTTGATGTCATAATGTGACACAGTAAAACTAAAGGAGATTCAGGAACTGCCAAATAGGAACATGGCGGGGGAATTTATGATGCACGATCAACACGCAGGATTCATTAGCCATCACTCACACCAGTGCAACCTCCCACACATTAATGATTTAATATATGTCAAAGAGACTTGAAGATCAGTAACTACTAAATATAATATTAAGTTTATATTATGATATGTTAGTGCCTAGTGGTTGTGGGACCATTGGGCTGTGGGTATGTCGGGCGGTGGGAACCAAGGGATGACCCAAATCTAATCCAATAGTCGTCCAGTCATGTCACTAAAACAAAAATGGTGCTAAAAAGTGCTAAAGGAAAAAGTCAGGGGATCACCAAAGTCATTGGGTTTCATCTTCTGGGCAACATTGATGTTTTGTTATGTTAAGAAATGTTCAAATCAGTCTGGATCAGTTTCCCAACATCAGCTCTGAGTCTTGGCATGTTGGCACAATTGAAACTTTAAATAGGCAAAAGGGAGAGAGTGGCGTGCAGATAAAACGGACTGCGCGATGCTGCTGGAGCAGTCTGTGGCCAGAGAAAGTACTCTAGGGTTGAAAGAAAGAAAGAAAGAAAGAAAGAAAGAAAGAAAGAAAGAAAGAAAGAAAGAAAGAAAGAAAGAAAGAAAGAAAGAAAGAAAGAAGAAATAAAAAGAATATAGAGAAAAAACGTAGGTACAGATTCTGACCTTCCCAGTCCACTCCACTCCTTTCCAGATTGAGAAATAGACAAGGACCCAGGCCAATGCCAGGGTGCCCACCAAAGGCCAACGAAGCTCTCCTGGCTCTTCCAGACCGTTGGTGAGCTGGTGCATGTTACGCCTATAGAAAACACACACACACGTTGAATTCGGGCACAGATAAGCACCAACAGCCTCCAGGAATAGCTTCAACACAGGCAGACACTAGCACGGCAGAAACACATCTCGCTGACTTACTCCCAGAACTCTGTGACAGCGCTGGTGAGGTTGGTGGTGTCTGTCAGACTGTAGTTGCAGAAACATTTCTCTGTGTTCCAGGGGTTGTCGCAGCTTTTCCAAGGCAGCTCCTGCACACAGACCAAACATCAGCATAAAAAATAATTATAAAATAGGGCTCAAGAAGCACCAAAATATGATGAAATACAAAACCATTATGTGGGTTTTGTCAGATGTAGCTATCTATCTATCTATCTATCTATCTATCTATCTATCTATCTATCTATCTATCTACAATGAGCTGAGAGACACCAAACACATACATGTTTTTGCTGAACTTCCATATTTCATGCAAACAGCCTAGACTCAGTAGACAAAACAAAAATGCTAAAGTAACACACACACACACACACACACACACACACACGCATACACACACACTGCTTAAAACGACGGCTGCAACTCAGTTATTCACATTATTGGTAATCTGCGGATTGTTCGGTTAGCTAAGCAATGTATCGCTTTGTCTTTAAAATAAAGTGAATTTTTTCACACGCATTTTTAGTTACGGTTTGCTTCCCTAATCACTGATTACGTAACATACCGAAGCAAAGGAGCTGAATAAGTAGTAGAGTGCCCAGGCAATGATGACAATGTAGTAGATGTTGAGCCAGAAGGACAGGACCACTGCAGCCATACCCACCCCTGGAAAAAGAAGGGAGGCACGGACAGTATTTTACAGTACAATGTTTTACAGGTCAGCTATCAAGCCAAGTAAACCTTAATAACTTATGTAAGGCAAAGAAACCCAGAGGAGATGGCAGAGAGAGAAAAATAAAGCCAGCATCACTAAGCATGTTAGTTACAATCTTAATCTCTGTTCTTTATTATAATGTATTGTCTATTACTTGTTGTTTACTTGCCCTTGGCTTTGAGTATCAGTTGGCACGGAAGCTCGCTCGATATCACTGTTGCTGTCTGTGCTGGAAGGAGATAAAATGCGCTTCACTCCAGCTCTTTGGAGCTTGGAGGCAGTGGTGTAATTACCACCACCAAGCAGACCAGCAGCAAAAGATTCCTTACTGACAAAAAGTTGTCATCAAGACTATTTTGTTTTTCTGCTTCTGCACCTATAGTCGGTTTCTTTAACCTTTTCATTTGAATTTGTTTTTAAGGCTGCACCATGTGTGACAAGTTTGTTCCTATTCCACGATGCGGTGTAGGCCTATTCCCATAACTTCCCATTCATATCAATTGTTTTACCTTTCATCATAGGCAAGAGCTTCCACACTCCCAGCCCTCCCACTGACGTGAACTGTCCAAGAGATGTCTCCAGGAGGAAGAGAGGTATGCCGGCAAACACCAGGGTCAAAAAGTACGGGATCAGAAAGGCTCCTAAAAGATCACCATAAAGAATATGAACACAATATGTGCGCTGAAGTACAACCATGAGGTTTTCCAATTGGTTTTATCAGTAGAAGTATCATAACTGCTCATAATGCATTTTAACATAATGATATTAAAATGCTATGACAGCCTATAATATCATTAAGAAACTGTATGAAACCTTATTCAATTTTGAAGAAATTAAGTTAATATATGTCTTCATTATAGACTGGAAACTGGATGATATTGTTATAATATTGTGGTAAGGGTGACTTATCCTTTTCTTTACTTTGTAAAACCATGGTTCCTGCCTGAAGATCTTTTTTCATTATTAGTATTTTATGAAACATGCTAGAAGAGAGCCTTGTTTATATTGCACACACAAAAATGAACAAGGCGGATACAGATATTTTTCGGAGAATATACACTTTCCAAGAGAGAAAGTTTTGCAACTGATTAAAAAAGATTTGTGTAAATGTTAATTAGTTTTCTTATTAAATGTATTTTGACCATATTCCTTAGTATTCTTTAAAATCACTAATCAAGTTGGGTGTGTTAATCATCTCTGAGGAAAGGCAGGTGTGGGACTCCTACTTGGCCTTGATGAGAAGCAGGTGTGTCCTGCCTATATCTTGCCCCGGTCTCATGGATTCTCTGCTGGCTCATTGTCTCACCTTCAGAGACAGTGAGCACATCCATCTGTTGCGTAGCGCTGTTAGATAGTGCCATGATGCAGACCACCATATTGCAGATGTGTGAGTGATTTTGCTGAAGCATCACAAGCACGAGTCTGCATGATTCACTCAGGATTATTTGGGTTTTTCCTTGGAAACTAGTTGCCAGGGTGGTAGGCTTGTGTGACCCATATATTCAAGTTTTGACCTGGCTATCCGACAAGTGACATAGTAGGCTCCACTCAATGTTTTTTTTCTCCATATCCAGTAGCTCACGTTGTCACTCCACAGGCAGTACAATTGACAAACCATAAAATAGATATACAATAAAAGTCAGCAAAATCAATAAGAAGTGAGCACTATGTCACATAATTCTAGAGTTGGGACAATCTAAACAGGATTGATTGATAGGCTTGTCTGAAGATGACGGCAAATGCAGACGGTGATGAGATAACGATTACCTAAAAGCTATTTTGGTAACTTTAATGAAAGCAGGAACAAGCTTTTCATAGTGCCATATAGATTGGCCAAGACATTATCTAGTAGGAGGAAATGTGGCACTCCTAAAGGGACAAAGGGAGTTAGAGGCTTACTTAGAAAAGTTTCATATAGATAGGGTAAAGTTTACAGGAACATTTGCTCCCCATTGGGGGAAGTAAACCACCCAATAAATATTAAAGCCCCCAGCTTTGAAAGCATTTTAAATGCTGGAACTGATGCGGTCAGTCTATTGATGGAACCGTACAGTCTCAGCAAGGAACCCATGGGAAGCAGTTTTACAGGCTCTGGCACAGCTTAGACATATAGGGATAGTGTATAGGCCAAGTACAGTTTGCAGTGTGTGTGTGTGTGTGTGTGTGTGTGTGTGTGTGTGTGTGTGTGTGTGTGTGTGTGTGTGTGTGTGTGTGTGTGTGTGTGAGAGAGAGAGAGAGAGAGATTCACTGTTTGCTAAGAAGATGTCTCCTGATAGCACTTACCTCCACCATTCTTGCCACACAGATAAGGGAACCTCCAGACATTTCCTAGGCCGATGGCGTATCCCACACATGACAGCAGAAAGTCAAACTTGCCCTTCCAGCTTCCCCTGTCAGGTGGCTCTTCTTGTTCCTTCTTGCCGTCTGCAGGGGGCGCCACAGGATCCATTTCCTCAAAGGGAAGGGCTTGTTTGACCTCTGTAGGAGAGTTCAAGTCCACTGTGTTCTGCCCAGTCTTCCCCATGGTTTGGGACCAATGGGGTCAGGAGGTCAAGAGGTCCTCAGAGCCTTTAATGGTGACCAATTAAGAGTCTTCTGTTCCAGTCCGGCTGATTGGACAGAAATGCGTCGCCACTCAATGTACAGAAATGCTATAGAGGTACAATAACAAAACATTTTAGCAGAGAAGTTATTACAATTTTAAGTTTTTGTTGTTGTGTTTGATCTTTTACGACCCTTTTATTTACTATTGTACCCCCTAAAGTTAGGTTAACAACTATCAAATGTATCATTGAGAACATGAAAACACCTAGTGTTCCTGCACTGTCAAACATGAATTAGGAGAAAGGACACACCCTCTAACTCTCATTTCTCTGTGGTCTACCACAGGCAGGGTCATGGTGAGTCATCACAATAACAAAACATGAGAAAAACCTAAAAATTAAGATAAAATCTTGTGTACGGCTGCCTGTCCACATTATTGATTGTGAATATAAATACACACAGCAAAAACTGGAGTGTTAAACATTTCCGAGTTGATTTCAACTCCCCAAGTGTTACTTAAACATTTTTTTGTGTTGATTAGTGTTCAGTGTTTGGGTTTATTTCTCAGAGTTAATCATGTCAGAGTTAAATCAACTCAGATCAACTCTGCATAGATTGAATTTAGCTCCTCCCCTGCATTTCACCACTTCATTTGGAGACAAGAATACAAGTCAGCGCCAATCTTCTCTCCTTGTGCAATTGAAAGGGTAAGTACAATTAGATTACATTTACTGAAACAATTATAAATTGTTGCTATGAACTGCAGTCTTTACTGTGAAACATTTATAGAGAATACTCTCTTTGCAATGCCATGTTTAGGAGTCTTTGGTATAGCTTACACTGGTAACTAGCTAACCCTCTTAACTAAAAGCAACAACACTTTTCAGTTAAACCATGTGATTCTTTGTCCTCAGCCTACAACCAAGAAATGTCCTCCTTGTTGCGGATACATCTCCTTCCACCAACACTAAGGCTGAAGTCTCCAACAGTTAGTGCATCTGATGCAGTTGAGAAACTTGCAGTCTTGTCATAAGGTAATGATATTATTAAGGGGATTCTCATTATTTGTCTTTTGACCTTGTTAGCAACACGTAGTTATCTCTGTGGCTGCACATTATTCTTATGTCTAATGTTCAGTTTGTTTCTCTCAACCCTAGTGCTGCTGCAGTTAGAAGGAGCAGGTCAGCAGCCATACCTCCATAAGGGGTAGAAAGTGGGAAAGCTTTCTAGGGCCCAGCCACTTGGGGGCCCATGGTCTTTGGAGGCCAAGAACCTAGCTAAGCTAAACTTTATTATTAACCGAAATATTCCCTTTAACCCAGCGCTTCTCAAATGGTGGGGCGCTGTGAGTTGTCAGGGTGGGGGGGGGGGCGCAGGCTGCCTTGATTTCAAACTGACCAAAAAAAAAACTAAACATAGGCCAACGTTGTAGTTTGGAGGGTAGGTTGGCTCGGTAAGTCTTATTTATCTCATTACCATCAAAAGATTTCAGAGGATTTATTCTCATATGCAAAAAAAAAAGGAAAACTCAATCAAGTGCCATTTTTTAAACGTTGTCCCTCTCCGTTGCGCAGTCAGTGTTAATACAGCCTGTACCAGAACCTAGTAGCATAGAAAATGTGCAATATGTTTCCTTTTATGTTGCCTGCTCCACTAGCGAATACTAAAGAAAACCATTGTCTCTGTGTGAACTGATAATTTAGAGATCTGTTGAGTAGTATACAGTACATCTGCCTGAGTAAGGGTATTCAAATAAATTGGTAAGTAAGTCAGAAATGTGCTACTGTTAAAAAATATATATATTATAATAATAATGAAAGCATTTTTACTCACCTGTGCTCCCCAAACTGTCACTGCACCTCCCTGGTTGTTAAGATAGTTCAGTCTCTCTGCAAATACAAAGAGGTGACTCACACTCATACTAGTGAAGCATGATTAAGGGGGGCCCATTGACTTTATGTGGGCCTGCTGTGAGTTACAATAGGCAAATCTTTCCCAATGAGCTAAATGTTGCATGTAAAACATTTTGTGGCGGTAGGGGCAACATACCTGTTTAGCTATAAATCTGGTTGAATCACATTTCTGTCTCTTGGTACGTTTAGCGCAACGTCTGGGAACCTCTGTACTCATGAAGACACGTGCACCCTTGGGGCATTTGATGAACTTTTCAAAGCACATTTTGTGTTTAATTTGTCCTATGATGCTGATTTACTAAATGTTTAGACATTTCTGTAGACAATAGTGTATAACATTGATGTGGGAAACTGAGGGACTCAGCCACAGTCAGAGACTTGAGGGCCAGACTGCTCATACAATGTTGCAGATAAAAGTGTGTACATTATAGGGCAGAGTGGCCTAAGTTGTGCATTTTGGAAGTTGTGCCACCCCTTGTTTCTAGAAAACTGTGGAAGAAATTGGAAATGTGACCACATATTTAAGAAGAGCCATCCATTTGACTCATCCTGTAAAGAAGGGAGAAACAAGGAATAAGATATAAGCACATTTAAGCTAAAAAAAACTGTGTTTTGCCTTTCAAAGTAAAATTTCCATGATCAAGGTTTTTTGATTATTGTGTCTGAACAATTATAGACAAGTTTGAAAACATTTGACACATGTTTTAGTGCTTTGGTATCTACATTTTGAGTCTATACAGACAGCACGATGTCAGCCCTAAATTGCTTCATCAGGCTTATTATCCAAATTTCTGGGATTGGGGTGATTTGTGCTAAAGGGCCTGGGTGAGTTATAAGTAAGTAAGTAAGTAAGTATGTAAGTAAGTAAGCAAGTAAAATGTATTTATAAAAGCACATTTATGACAGTTTGCACTGTCCAAAGTGCTGTACATAGTGCATTCAGTAGGTAAACAATGAAGGTAAAATAACAATAACCAAAATAAAAGACGTAAAGCCCATACATCCACATAAACACAGATAGTAGTACAGAGGTAAGATAGTTAATGGGGAGGAAATAGCAGGGTGTACCTATGGGTTTTGAGCCTTGATTTAAAGGCAGAAATGTAGGGGAATCACATTTGTCAGGTGGCAGTTGGTTCCACAAGGACGGAGCAACTAGTGCAAAGTACATTTCTGAGAGTTGTGCCAGTGGCATGGCTGTATACGCTGGTCACCAAAAGAAAGTGATTGTCTACAGTAGCTCAGAAGAGAGTGACATCTCAATTCCACTTAACGACACCACTGATGAGAGTTCAGATGGCCAGAAAGATGATGATGGTGACTTTGTCATTGTGAGCTTTGCAAGTAAAACCATTAGATCTGCTAGGCCTTGTTTAAGAAAATTGTCCTTCAATCTTTGTCAACTATTTACTTTATTTACTTTAAATACACCTTAAATAAGTGATTGTCTAATGGATTTGTCTTGCATTACAGTTTATGAGATATATATCAATGGCACAATTCACTCCATGGTTTCCTCTCCAACCGCACAACTTACACCACACCGGGGGCAAGTTGTGCATCAAGACAACTTTTTTTCCGAAAGCTATATTTCTTCAACAGCTTATTCCAGATCCAAAGTTTTTATTGCCAGGGATGCACAACACCCTGAAATATATGTACATATTTGAGTTGGAGACTTTACTGTCAAGGCCTTACTTTAAAGTCACTTTGAGTGAAAAGTTGCACAACTTAGGCCACTCTCCCCTACCATCATTTATAATGTTTAAGTAAAAGTGTTTGAATTACTGCTTTCATGAAACAGAACAAATAAATATAATTTGTTTGAAAATTGCTTTGTTTATTGGAATCATCTATGGTAATAATATATTAATATATATATATATATATTAGGGCTGTCAAAATTATCGCGTTAACGCAGAGTGATTAATTTCTGGAATTAACGGCGTTATTTTTTTATCGCAATTAACACATGTGCAGAATGATCCGCCCCGTGCATCCCACCGGCTCTGTACTACAGTCACTCTTAAGTTGTGGCTGACCCAGGATCAGTAGCTGCGCGCAGCCAAACATAACAGCACGCTAGCCCATGCCGTGTTTTAAACTGCTAATGGTCACGTCTGTGTCGGGGATAGATAGTAGGCCGCGGGTGACAGTTGATGTCGGGAGCAACAGGAGGAGAAACATTGTCCGCTCTGTTCAGAGCCCGCGAGGACACAAACGTCTGCAGTTTTCAGAGGTGTGTGTGAGTAGACATCAACATAACGTCAGCTTCCTGGTACAAATGAACAGTCCCCTACGACGTGGTCGCGCGCACATACACACACACACACACACACACACACACACACACACACACACACACACCGCGGACTGTAATCAAATCGTATTCAAGAATGCACAACCTATAGATTCACAATATAAATGCCATTATATAGCCCAAAGACATAGTAAAGAGACAGACCAATTGAATTATGGTGTGGTAGGTATATATTTTAGTTTGATTTAAATTTATTTTCAGTATTAAAACCATCATTTGGATTTTTAATTAATAACAATACTAATTTTAAATGTACATATCCACCTTCTGTCCTTTATCTTTCCGTTCATACAACAATATATAGAGAAAATTTTAATTTTTCGGGCATATTTCGAATGGTAAAATTAATCGTGATTAATCGTGATTAATCCACAGAATCCTGTGATTAATCTGATTAAAAATTTTAATCGTTTGACAGCCCTAATATATATATATATAAATACATATTAGATTTGAATATTAACATTTTTCAGTGTAATAGCTTGACACTTGAGCGAGCAAAAATAACACTACTAAATAGTAAAAAAAAAACAGAAAGTAACTACAGACAGTGTTGCTTGTTTAATCCCTCAGTGTTACTTTAACTCTGTTTTGCGAGTTAAAAAAGGAACTCTGGTACAGTGTTAAATATTTAACTATTTTGAAAGTGTTAATTTAACTCTTAAATTTAACTCTAAATCTGGACCTATATAAACCCGGAAAAAGAGTTGAAATTGACTGTGGGAGTAAATACAACACTCGACTTTTTGCTGTGCATAAGTGAACCTTTAGCTGTTGTGTTAGTTTGTGACAATTTTCTAATAGCCAACTCTTTAATTATTTTGTCATCAACATGTAAGCATGTATGGGTGTAATGACATGGTCAGGTTGTATATTGGGAGGAAGTTGTTTTTGATTGGCAAATATTGATCGACCCAGAAATTGTCCAAATCACTTCCCACGATCGACTGTTTGTTTATGATACATTTCCAACAAAGATGTTCCCAGCTCAACCCTCATATTTTTCTTCAATGCTTACAAGCTTTCTCATTTAATTATTCTCATACTTAAAGACCTACTTCACCGGTGGGAATATGAATGTGTGTTGATTTCTGAGATCCGATTTAGTATAAATGTGCAAAAAAATTTTAAATTGGTTCATCCTAGCCTGAGAAAAGGCAGAAAGAGTGTTTATGGTCTCACTGTCTAACCCTACATTTTCCTTACTGTGACATCACAGTAAGGGCTAGGATAAACAGGACAGCTGGGCCAAGGGAAGACTGAGGGAAGACAGAGGGAAGAAAAACCTCATTCATTATATTATAATAGTGATTTTATAATGATGGAACGCCTGTTGGGTGAAGTATTCCTTTAATTGTCATCCATGTAACACAGCCTGCATGTACTTCATTATCTGTCTGATTAAATGTGCCTACAGTTGTTTTATTCAAATGCATATGCATGTTAAATTGCAAGCCCCTCTGCATCATTTAACAGATGAATAATTTATGCCCAAGAGGCTTTGATGATGATGAAAAGAAGTTCTGGCAAAAGTACAAAATGTATGCAAGGAACACAGATTATCCTTTTCTTTTTTCTTTTTTAAAGAGTGCATTGTAATAGAAACAAATATGAAACAGTGACACGTTTTGTGTAATAACTACTCATCAAAATAATTCTCTCAATCTAAAATGAAAAAAATGTATGTTCCATACTGTGTAAAAACTGATCCACCTCAAATGGGTAATACTGTGAAATGATCAAAAGTGTTCTTTCAAATTGTTGTGGGTGAGTACTTTTATGTGCTTCAAAAGCATTCCAATAATATAAACACATCAGGGATTCCCTTTAAGGATGTAATCAATTTAGATTCAAAGTAAACCTGGCAGTTCTTGACAGAGAGAGAACCTGAAAGGAAGTGCTTTTTAATTCATCTTTCTGTTGCAGAAAAGTTTTCTCTCACTCAACAATTACAACTATTAACAAATAAGTTTGATGGGAGTTAATTCATTCATATTGATACATACATACAGTATGTTGTTTTTTGTAGTCAATGCACATTGCAACAAAACGTATCTTTGTTAACCCTGCAACTTAATAACTTACTCCATGGAAAGACAGATTTTTAATTTGGACAATCCTACCTTTCCGAAGATTTCCAAATCCTTTGTCAGGTCATCAGCTTCAGTTCTCTGCACTGGCACAACTGAAGGCCTGAAAAACTAAGGAAAAATGATCCTCACTGTGCATCTGTGAAAAAGCTTCCAGCTGGAGCTACATGCCCACAGGAAGCCACAATGTATCTGCTGCCGGAAAAGCCCTTTTTGAATTTTGCAACTTTGTATAATGTATTTTTGGGGACCTGTGACTGCTCCTCGAGCTGGTATCGAGTGGTTGATAATCAAGTTTCGACCTGTGTGTCTGTTTTGATTATTGGCAAGTTGTGACTATTGAGGCCCCGAAGCCATGGGGGATATGTCAATCGCAAAACTCTAGCGGACGGGAACTCTAGCAGCAGCAGTGTGTGTGTATGTGCTTTGAGCGCTAGTGTGTGTTGCAATGAACGAGGACAGCACTTGCCAGCTCCGTTACCATGGTACTTCCTAAGAGAGAAGGGCCTGACCAGTGAAAGAGCTCGTGGAGTTTTGGAAAAAGAAACGAGGGATGACTGCTGGCAAATGTATGACCACACATGTGATCATGCCAGCATCAGACTCTGCAATCAGCACATGAACTGAACTATTATTCATCTTCAATGTCCTCACTTAAACAGTTCAGAGGAAATGTAGGAAATACCAAAGTGTTTGATTGCAAACAGTGTAGCTATTAGCCTTACAGCTGCAATCTAAAAAATGAAGCTCTTATGCTGTCAATGTAATTTTTTCCGGTTTCCTTTTTTGAAAAGTTTAGAATTCTCATATGTGTTTTCAGACAATCATATCAAATGGTGAAGGTTGGATACATTTCAGTCTCATACAGTTTTACCTTTATTGCTCATTAGGGTTATTTTATTTCTGGTTATCCCAGACACTATGAAACAATGTTTGCAATATACAACAAGTGCAATTGTGTCCTCAAACACAAAATGTTACTTTTTCCATTGCCTAAATTACTCTAATGGCATTTAAACAATGTGTTCAGATAATATTAACGGAATCAGATATAAAACATTGGCCCCTTTTGTTTCTCCTGGCAGGTAACCTCCAAATGTTAATATCAGCTCCAGATATTCTATCACCAGCCAATTACAATTACACAGACTAATGAACATTCCCACAATGCCCTGCCAGCATTGTACCCATGTGCCCAGTGGTGTGCTGGTGGGTGGGGGACATAGCTTATAGACACGGGGCTTCAGAAAGTGAGAGATTACATGATATTAGAAGCTTAATTACACCCACAGCAAGGCGCTCCTATCACTAACAGATTCAGGGCAATCTCTAGTGAGGGGTTTGCTGTCTATGTGGAACCGAATGATGGAAGCTGGCTAGATTGGAGTTGTCAAAGCTGGTTTGCATCAATTTGTTTACAGCGTACCCCCGATCAATGCAGCCTAATCAGGATTCCAGAGCGTCCACTGCCAAGGATAATAGGGAGCTATTATGTAGGTGACATGCAAAAATGGCTGAGAGATTGAACGTCATTAAGAAAAAGTTTGAGTTTGTCTGAGTTTTGATGATTGTGTCAGAATTTGGATTGGTCATATTTCTTCCTTAGGCCTGGAGAGGTACGTTAGGAGAGAGGCAGAGTGGAAATGTGAGAAGAGATTATCCTGCTCCGCGTATTTAACAGCTTTAAACTCCTGCAGTAATGCTTATTGGCTTTCTTAAAACTTAAATCATGTAGATTTAAGTCTCCCGCATGTTTCTTTCTTTTTTTTAAAAGGTATTTTTTGGGCATTTTTATGCTTTATTGATAGTGTAGAGACAGAGTTGAAATGGGCCAGAGAGGGGAGTGACATGCAGAGAACAACCGCGGGCTGGAATCGAACCCGGGTCCGCTGCTGGCCGAGGCCCATGGGGGGGACGCCCTACCAACTGAGCTAAGGGCGCCCCACTCTCGCATGTTTCTTAAAGAAACCCTAACCCTGCTACGTGGAACTTTGAAATATTTCTGAAACAGTTTCATTTTTCCCTCGGATGATCATAAATGACATCAGCAAACGAGACCATCAGTGCAAAGAATGATATTTTTTATATAGTTTTTCTCAATGCCTTTGTCATGGGTACACTCACCCAGGAACAACAGCAGGTGTGCAAATAACACTGCCGCTTTTTGCCAAAGGGGAATAAGAATGCAAGAATGAACAAAACTGAAAAAACCTTTTGATAAATTTCTGAAACTGAGTTTGACAAAAAAGGGATTCGAAAACAAGCGTTCTCCAGAATCGATGACTCCACCTTTAAAAGGGGACATATTATGAAAAACCAAACATTGCCGGTGTTTGGGCACACTGTTTAGGTTATTGGCGTCTCTACCAGCACACACAAGCTTCAAAAAGACAAATATGTCAGTTTCTTCTGGGACACTTATTTCGAGAAAGGGGGGATTTGAAGGTTTGTTCCAAAATACACCGACTGATGACGAAATCGGTCGGTTTTCATTATCATAAATACTCCCACAGGAAAGCTCACCAGAAACTTGGCAGTTGATTGGCAAATCAAGACGCCCCGTTGGTAACCACACACACCTGGCTGAGCCTCCACTCGCTCATGCAACAACAAGCTGCAGTGTGAGCTCAACCTCAAGCTACCATCACACCCCAGCCTCGAAGCACACTAGGGCTGAATGGATTTACTTAATTTTTTGTTAGGCTATCTCCAGCAAAGGTTTGCAATCTGTTAGTGTGGTCAAAGCCTTTTTACTGGAGTGTGGAGGAGACTGTGCCAGGAAGACTGAGAGACACCATCCGTCCGAAATGTAAGTAGTCCTATTTTAAAAATAATTCTGTCCGTTTGTTAGTTCAATGTCTGTAATGTGCTTTATTTTATCCCTCCTATAATAACCAACACCGACTGAAATGAGTCGTTAGCATTAGCGCCCGCAAGCTTTACAGTTAGCTTTATGCTAACGGTTAGAGCTGTGAGTCTTTTGCAGTGACTGTTATTTGGCTCTTTTGTGAGCTCACGTTAGTCCCGCCGTGACAGCCCATGTGTGAAAAACAGACGGTGAAACTGTAGGGTGTGTTGGAAACTGAAGAGTATTTTTTTTAATAGCTTCATCTTGCTACCTGCTAGCTGTCTGATTGTATAGCTCAAGTACACACCGCAATAAGTCTGTGGACAGTGTGTAGTACAAGCAGCAGTGGGCCTATTACATGATCTCCAGTGTAATGTACACATAGACAGGAATACTGTAAGTTGTCTCTGCTGGTGTTTGTTTCCTGTCCATTATATTTCAAAAAGCGCATAGTATCACTCAGAACTTGTTGCTTATTGAGCCAGGGCTATACTGAATTTGTTGTAGCTTTGCCATAACAGATGTATGATGTAGGCCTATACATGTCAGCTAGGCTACATCATGTAACATTGAATGTGCCATGTTTTACAGGTATCTGAGTGACCTGATGGAGCCGGACGGAGCCACCAAGACCGTCACACTATCCATTCCTTCAGGAGGATGTGTTCACTGGGTGGGACAGGTGGTCTTCTTCAGGGCCCAACAACAACTGGACAGTTACATAAAAGTTATGGCTTTGCTTCTGTTTGATATGTACACTTCTTTTTTTCATTCCACTGGCTATGAATAAACTGCTTTATTTTTAAGGATGTTTTTGGTCTTTTTAAAATGTAATGATACTGTTTTATCAGAGAAAATCTTCAGCGAGATGAAAATGTGAGTTTCAAGTAATCCATTACTACAGGTAGCAAACAGTGACAGTAAGCAACACAATACATTTTTTAACGGTAAAAAATTATTATGAATGAGTGATCACAATACAAATGATACATTATCTACTATATATTGAAATGTTGTCAGATAATTTGCAGCTCTGACAAACCTAAAGCATAATTATTTCAACCATACATTTTACAAAAGATAATGCCTTTCCAGTGAATCTTGACATGATTCAGGATACATTCTTTTTCATTATGGTTAGTACTGTACATTTTTACATGTCAACTCAGTATCAGTTCACAACCAACGCTTTTTCACTCCACTGGGCTGTAGATCATTCCACAGACCTGTAAAGACAAACGTAAAACAGGGTGTATGTTACCAGTTTAGAGAGTTTATGCCTAAATACTTAGCTCAAATTATGTTATTGACTGTGACATAAGTATTGACAGTATTTACCTGAGGATAATGTCAGGGAAATCAGAAATCTTGATGCCATTTTCACAGTTTTCAGCTCAGACTCCTGTCTGAACAGGTTCAGTTGTACATCTTTTAGTTTAGAACTGGTTAGTGTGCCGATATTTGTGGTAGAAATGAAGCTAAACATGTTTACATTGGTCTCCATGCTGCATTGGCCAAAAGTAAACAAAACTGACAGCTGGGCGTGTGCCATGCCCATGTAGGTAGGTATAGAGTAAATGAGCAGAGCGGTGCATGCACGCCCATGTAGATCTGACCAGTCAGAGCAGACTAGTATTTTTGCGAAGGGGGGTAGATGTCAAAACCAACCTTTTGAGATTGAGGCAAAAGAAGGCTGGAAAAGGCAATGAAGAAATGGGAAATGGTAGAAAATTAATGGGTTTTTTGAACAATAAACCATGAAAACCTTTTCTAGTAGACCTTGGAAATACACCTTTAAAACCGAGATTTAGCATAATATGTCCCCTTTAAAACAAATGAAGCCTGAAATAATGATACATTAGGAGAAAGAAACCTTTATTCTTGTGACCACTCTGTTGTGTTTTAAAACATATTTGGAAATATTCTGAATGTTTTTGACTCCAGCATGTTGTGTTAATGCCGTGAAATCCATTGTGATATCTCCTTTCCTTTTACTATGCAACAGCAGCTTTATTTGGAATGATGAATGATATACATGTGAGATTTGCTGAGTCTGCACGTCCAGAGATAAACTGTATAGCAGCACAGTCATTTGTATGCATGAGCTCTGGTCCTCTCACTGCGTAATGAGTGCCTGTAGCAATATCCAAACAACCCACGAGTAATGGCTCGTATAGCATATTCAAAATAAATCATGTGTGTGCTTTTTTCAAAATGTGGAATTCTGTAAGTACTCGATATTTCTTTAGACCAGTGTTCATAATAACAGACTTAAAGTTGCTGTAGATTTATTCTGCAGACATGGTGAGTCTTTTGTCAATACATAACTGCTGTCGGGTGATGTTGTTGGGAAATGTCAAATGGGAAAAGGTCTCTCGATGAGGATTACATATTGGATGCATTTACCTCATCGCATTATCGTAGAGCTGTGCTGCATTATGATACACATGATTAATGACTGAGCAAATCCATATATATATATATTTATTTGTTTTGCTGCAGAAAAACAAAACAGTGGTCAGCATATCCAAGAAGTACGTTGCTTAGGAATCTTGAGTAATGGCTCACACATGACACGAAGAATAAATCATCTGTGCAATTAAAAAAAAAGCCCCAAAGGCTTTTTTAGCCCATGAACGGTAATGTGGGTCTGTCAGTTAGTTGGTCCACTACCACTTTGGTCCAGACTGATATATCTCAAATATTGAACGGATCGATGTGAGATTTTGTACGGGCGATTACATTCTGTACATCCTAATAACTTCAGTGATCCCAGATCTGTTTCTCTTGTGTCACCATCAGTCAATACAACTTAAAGCTTTTGCATTATATTCAAATGCAGTTTATTAGTGTGAAAAGAAGAAAAAAATCCTCAATGGCATTAATAAAGGAAAAAGAAAACAAGCTGCCTTTGAAGCCTCCTTGCGAACTTCCTTTCTAATTCACAGCACGTGTTGCAGTGTCTGCGAATCAATGTGGTGGTTATTATAAAGCAAGGAAAACCCAGAGGCGGTTAGCATGCATAGATAGGAGGCTAATATCACCAACATTTTCATCCAGAAATGCATTAGCGGGACGCGTTGCCGCATACATTTCCCCCCAGGTTGAGGACAAACGGGGGGCAAGGCACACATCAGAGGACGGAGCAGCACACTAATGAGAGAGGGGAATGTGAAAAGATGAAAGGTTACGAGGGAGGCACTGCAAAGAATGCTGGGAAAAGGGTATAGAGATATGAGTTGTGAGGTAGAGATGGTGAGATTAAAAAATGGAAACAAAGTTGATATGTCGCAGGCAGTTGAGGCCGGGGCTAGATAAAATGGGCGTGAGATGAAAAGATACATATAAAAAAGGGGGAAATGACTGCAAGACACCAAGGGAGATTGTTCCATCACTGGAGATGGAACGAATAACAGAGAGAGAGAGCATCAGATAAAAGAAGTGACAGAGGGCATTGAAATGTATTTGTTCACTGTTTGCCTGATACATGGAATCCAGTAAGAGTTTCATTGGCTTCGCTGCAGACAGAGTGTGTTCTATTTCCCTCCTTTGAGATCCATCAACCATCTTGTTTCTCCATTTCATTCTGCTCTCCTACCATTACCTCCCGAGTCATGTTTTATCATTGCAACGGTCTCAAATCCTTGTACCCCTTGTATTAAAATTCATTGTCCTTAATTTGCCCAACGATAAATTACATCAACATACTGCCACCATTAAAAATTTTAAAAAAAAGTAGCAGAACCACAATATAAGTCATGTGGAACTTTGGCAATCTGTTCCCGTGATACATTCGAGTCAGACAATTCTCCTTCTCTCACCTCTCTTGTCCCTGGTGGGAGTTGTTGCTGAGCGCAGCAAACAATCAAAAGCTTCATTAAACACTGATGAAGATGTACAGGCAGGGAGTGACGGCCATCAATGCAACACAGAGTGATCCATGTCCCACTGATAATGTCGTCCCACTAGTCACAAAGTCAAGTATGAAAAGTTCCAGACAAAGTGCATTTATCTAGCTGTTTTTTATGCACTTCATCAAGAAAAAGAGAACGGATTGAAACATTACCAAAGAAGCACCACATGATATAAATCTCACTTTTGCAACCATTAAAACTGTCGACAATAGTAAATCTCTTCATTGTGTTTTGGCTTCATTGCAGTTTTGACCACGACAGATACTGTGAAATGCAAGAGAAGTTGAACATTCAATTTCCTTTGATCAGATAACATACTGTACAGGTTAAGACATTAATAATTATCTGACAAGATAACAATTACCATTCAGCCACATGCTATAATGAGACGATGATAATATCACGCTGCCCATTGAAAATCCATCATTTGATCATGAAGGAAGAAAGCTGCTGCGGTTTTCATGTGATTATTTTAAAAAAAAACTTTAATGAAAGGTTTCAGAATAACCATGTCCCTGCTTTAAATTATTTGTGTTAATCTATGATTTGATCATTTGATTTACTCAAGTATTTTATCATGTGCCTTTTTATTACATAAAAAATAGGTGTTTAAAATGTGTACAATTATATTTCCACACAAAGGATATTTGAAATACTGAATTCAATATGAGCTCATGTTGCATTATAGAAAGAAACAGAAAGGACTAATTTGTTGTTAAAAGATTTTAAAAAAAAGATAAACAAAAGCAATAGAGATATTTAAAGTATACTGAATCACAACAGCTCACTTTCTTTACAGTGTAAATAAGCTTGCACTGTAAACGGTAACCATAAGTCAAGACTGTTGGTCCTGAGAAATGTGTGCAATCATTTTTACAATCAAAACATTCTGATAATAATAACTGTAATCAAAACCATATGAGGCGTTTAATGCAACTTTGAGGCGTTTTTTTGTACAACAGAGATACAATCACATGGAGGATGTTCTGGCTGACTCAATAAACAAGGAAAACCATGGACAATTTTCCATTTAAATAAATGTGAAAATATTGAGGGGGGAGAGATGACTTGTGAAATGTAAGATAAGTTTATTCTAACATATCCATTGTAAGAAAATTAACTTCAAACAAACCAATTGACAAAAAACCAAGATAGAGAATGCAATCATCTCTCATACAGTAGTTTGAGAGGTTAGCCGAACCTCCCTGATTATACCCATTTACAGTCTTAATCTAAATCTTCCTCTCACATTTCACCTAAAAAAAATGTCCCCTCTCGTTTTTTTTTACAAGCCCATCTTCGTTTTGTCTCCAGCAGAGTTAGCATCATCACTCCTGTTTCTTTATTCCTTGTATTTTATGAGATGGAATGAGGAAAGGGGATACAAAGACACAGTATAATACGGAGGAATATCCCAGCTCATTAGTGAATTGAGCTAATTATGCAGCAGAATCATGTTAAGACGTGATTTCATGTCTTCACCTCACTGACAATTTATTATTTTATTTTTGTTTATGATTTTTCCAAAGGTCTACGATCAAATATTTGTATGTTTTTAAAAGGGAAACAGTTGAACACAGGTGCATTATTTGAAATGTAGGATTATGTGTTTGTGGAATTTGACCCTTACTAGGGACTAAAAGTTTGTCCATCTTGCTTTGGATTTAGACCAGGGCTGTACAGTGCGACAGATTTGATCGCATTTGCTACTGAAATTGATCACGTGCGATGATGAATACAAGTACATTCGCACTAGTGCTAGTTGATAATGAGGAGAGGCTGTCTTTGCACAACACTGCTTAGAGGGCTCTACATTAACACTCCAAATGGGGGTAAATTTTGTCTTAGGCAAGTAAGTTTTTGAGTCCACCCTTCACTTTGGCTGGTGAAAGATATGTGTCCTCGGGATCTGTGCTCCTGCAGCGATTCTACCGTATAAAAACCACCGGTAATAACCGGAAGAAGATTATCGCAGTTAAGTTACCGCGTGTGCAAACAGGACATTTCCTGTGCGCCTTCACGTTAAAAGCCCGTTACTAGCCAAACGTGAGTTTGGCTAGTATGTATACTTATGTATACTTAGTTTGGTTTTAATTAACAGAAGGACATTTTCTAAAAATGTTTATTATTATTAATACAATAATTATATGTATATACAAAACATATATAGATATTATTTTTATATTTTTATGGGGAAAAATTATTCTGAATCAGCAAAAAATTGCAATTGGCAGGTTAGATTCTTTTGTCTAAATTGCAATCAGTGCACCCCTATTCATTCTTCTATAATTATTACTGCACACACTAGGATATAATATTAATTGAGAATCTCAAATGAGACCAAGATGACAGGCTCAAATGTAATTACAGTGAAATGCAAGGGTTAAGGTTATGCAAATTTTCGACTTTGTGTGCTACCAAATTAATTTTTGTGCTACTGAATTTTTTTGCTTGCTAGCACTAGTGCTACCACCTAAAAAAATAATTGATTTAGACCATCTTTTTTTTCACAACATTTTATTGTAAAATTTCCAATAAAAAAACAAACTCAAATAGGCGATCAATATTATTGGGTTAACCACACAAGACAAAGGAAGTGTTCTAGTTCTAGTGTTAGTTATAATCCACTCTATCTCTCTTGAACTACCTCTGGATCTAAACAAGTTCTTCAGTCGGTCAGTTGCTGATTATGTAAAGGCGGATGCTGGAACGTATGGGTCTATAACCACCCTCAGGCAACCTGCAGCTCAAAAGTTAAGCAGGCAGTCGTCAGTGTACAATTGGGGGCATATTGGTCGATTAGCATAAACTACCAAGTGACCTCTTGCTGTGACTGATTTTTATCTTCTTATTAAAATTCAAAAGGAAAGTGTCAATCTGACGAGGAACTCTTTGACCCCCCTCTGACCCATTGGTAGACTTGGCCAACATTTCTTAGGGGAAAGGGCCATTCTTTGTCATCGGGTGTGGAGTTGTGGCTGTCGGTGGAGGTGGTGTGTGTGTGTGTGTGGGGGGGGGGGGGGGGGGGCAGCTGTTAATTGAATGCCAGTTTGGATTATGCGGATGAATGAACTTGGCAATATGATGCAGTAAATTCACCCATCGCACATACACATTTGTTGTCACATGTATAAATCTTGTATCTACCTAATCTATCTTTTTTTCAGAATGTAGGGGAAAAAACTTAATAGTTTTCTTGCCAAACAAAATGCAGGAGATTCTTTAACAAAACTGACTAGCTGATCATCCTGACCTCGTATAGAATGTTTATCCTCTCTGTAATCAATATTTTACAGCATCAGAATAAACTCCATGCTCCTGGATATATGGCATATACATAGTACATACTGGTATTTGTATAAGTTTATCACCATTGTTTGTACCAGGTGAAAAAAAGAGTAAAGTATGAAGTGTTTTGGCTCTAGTGGCTATTCCCATACTATAGGAGAGCACTTTTAAATCAATGGAGTACTTTTATAATCCTATTACATTATATGGGATTATAGGTGTATACAAAAATGTACATTGTATGTTACTTGTTCATTAATATTATAATTTTTATAAACAGGCTAGAGACCAACACATCAACAAAAAACATGAGAGGTTCCCTGAATAAAATGTGTAACATTTTATAAAACTTTGCATATGATTGAAAAAAAAATAGTTTTTTGATGTCACAGATTTTTACAATTCGACAAGACCATTAATGCAACATCATTTGCTTCAGTTCTGTCAGTGTCTTCCCATGGCCATCAAACCCCGCTGTGCTCCTCCATCATAATCTTTTCGGCTCTTTCGGCCCTGGTCCTGTTGGGCTGCCCCTGGGCCTTGAAGATGACACGTTTACACAGTGAGAGGACCGGCTTGTGTGGTCGGGCCTGACGGAGATCGCCAGATGGTGCGGTCATGTTATCCGAATTCTGATTTAAAAACGTAATGTTATTAACATTGTCAAGAACCTCTGGCAATGAAACAGAGAGAGAAAAACAAACATACAATTATATTTGAAATTGGTCAAATACACCTTTTTGAGTTTGCTCACCTTGGAAAGTCTGATCAAAATGAATAAAGGGATGCACATCAGTGGAATGAGCATGAGTATGCTGCCAAATACCACACCCCAGACGCCGATCACATAACCATGCACATTGATAGAAGAGTAGTGTGGGGGGAATGTCAGCAGTGTGACCTAGGGAACAGGAAAGAGTCAGGTTATATAGCCTTTAAAAACTCCCGTGTGCTCCTTTACCTTACTTAATGACTCCTGTTCATATGCTGTACTTTCTGATTTTGTTACGATCATGTTTTGAGTACAAATTTTCAGGTAAAGGCAGCAGTCTCCCCGCTTCCTTCCCGTATCAGAGCTCCAACATAATTAGTGATGTGGCAAAAATATGAAATATATGAAACACACGTCAAAGATGAAAGAAGGGGAATTGGGAAGAAGCAGAGACAAGGGCTGATAAGAGGGCGGAAGAAGATCCGCGTTCAGACTTCATAAATAAGGTAGAAAATAATAAATAGGGATGAAAACATGAGAGGAAATACACATTAAAGCAGACAGCCAGCGTGGAAGAGAGAGGGGGAGAGAGTAGATGAGTCAAGGTAGAGAGATATGACGCAGGTGTGTGAGAGCTACTCACTCCACAGATGAGCGGTGTGATGAAGAGCCAGCAGTATTTCAGCACAGGGATAGGCCGGTACCCGATCATGTCCTCAATGTTATCACAGAAACGGTCCGCACCTGCAAAATCACAGAGGGCAGGTGTAAGTCGATCCAAAAAAGTAGGAAACAATCGTTTTGTTTTTGCAGGAAACAGTCTCAAACAAATGAGGCCTGACACAATGAGATGGCGATGCCTTGTTTTTGTGATTTTTGTTGTCTGAATCATTCTTTTTTTTCACACACACAGTTCATAGAGGTAGTGGATCGTGAGAAGACATTCACTGATTTTGACAATAAGTGATTTCGACCAAGCGTTCTCCGGAATCGCTGTCTCCACCTTCAAAAAAGAATATATATTTCCGATACTGCAGATGCAAGACATCAGAAAATTTCTAACCAATTATGGAGAGCAGAAGCTTAAATGATACAGCAATCAACCCTCAAAATGAAATACTGACGGGGAAAAGCAAGGAGCCTCGTTAACATTTCCACACCTTACACAGGCTCACTGCGAAGAGGAAGAGAAGCCAAATGAACAGCTAAACAACTTGTATCGGGGTAGAGGGAAAATACGGTCGATATCTCACTCTGCGTCGGTTTGAGGTAAAATTACTCTTTTGGGAAATGGAAATGCACTTCTTAGAGTCGCAGAAACTTCATGTAAAACACACACAGGGTCAGGATGTCAGTGGGTGCGCTTCTACGAGGCACATGTGCTACGAGTTGCTCTGAGAGATGACATGGAAAGAGCAAATATGAGAATAGAAGAGCTCTCTACCCAAATGTAATTTAACCAGTAATGCTGCTGCTGATAATGAAGGTGTGGGAAGTGGTGCGAGCACAGGGGATTCATCCAAAGTGATGGCAGAGGAAGATTGGGCTATGGAAGATTAGATGTGGACAAAAATTTAGGAAGGCCTTAAAGAGCCATCACATTTCCTCTGTTCGTGCACGAGTGAGGCATAAAAGATCAGTTTGAGATTTCTGACATAACAGCAGAAGCTGGTGCTTAATCCTTTTACTCCAGTAGATGGAGCACTCAACCTTCTGATGTAGGATGAACTAGTTTTGAGAGGACTGTTTGTTCATCGCCCTTGAAGAGTGAAAAAACCTCATGTTCTCAATATTCTTTTGTTAGGAGTTTCAACTATTGCACTTAAAAAAGGAACAGAGGTGGTATTTTTACAGGTGATATGTACTTTAAATGATATGTAATAACTTTGCAATATGAAAAGGTTTCTATTAGTTCACTGCAACTCCTTGTAAACTGTAAATATACTCAAGCTGAGGTCCGGCATATGTTTTTGATCTTAGGCAGTTGGGGCATGGCCAGAAGGCGGTGTCAAAGCAAAAAAGTATAAGAAGAAAAGATGTATAAAAGCTTCTGCAAACAGAGCAAAGGGCCCGGTGTATATGAAATGGATAAATGGATTCTATGTGGTGCTTTTTGCTACAGGTACTGCATATCTACATTGTATGTGGTGCATTTGTAACGTAATAGTAATGGGGGGAATATTCAATGTTAAGAGAAAAATTAACTGTTACTCTAGCCTGGCACCGCCAGCCCATACTTCTGCTCAATTTTCATTTCCCTTCAGTAGTCAGTCTGGGTCCGCAATATATTCGCAGGGTTTTCTCCGCCAGATTTCTGCCAGTCCAATCAGCGAACAGAGAGAGTGACTGAGAATAATGATGTTGAGGTTGTGT
Source organism: Hyperoplus lanceolatus (assembly GCA_026929865.2). Classification (NCBI taxonomy): domain Eukaryota; kingdom Metazoa; phylum Chordata; class Actinopteri; order Uranoscopiformes; family Ammodytidae; genus Hyperoplus; species Hyperoplus lanceolatus. The sequence continues at coordinate 15,139,068 of CM049416.1, forward strand.
GGCCGTTTCAGTTGTAGTCAAAAGCCGGCGCATGACGTCACAACCAAACGTTATGCGATTGGTTGGCAGATCCAGAGTGGCACTGGGAGATCCAATAGTTTTAAACTTCAACAGACACCTGCCTTCAAGTGAGTTTACGTTTGTCAATTGAGCGATTCCAGACCTTGTGTACAAATGAAATGAAGTAAATTGGTCTGGTAGGACCAGGCTACTGTTACTCAGGATAAAAAACAAAAAAGGAGTATTTATCAGAGGCATGGTTTCTTACATATTAAAAGATTATGCAGATAAAGTCATTTGAAACTAATGCTGCTGACAGAAAATTGCCGAACACAAGAAATATAATGAAGTCCCATATGGTAGCTGTGTGTAACTAAAAGCAGAACGCTTCAGATGTATTGAGGAGCTGCAGTGAAGAGCCATATTGTAGATGTAGTGTAGTGATAACGGTCTGACTTACCATACACCCAGGCAATGACAACGGTCTCAAACAAGGCAATGAAGAGGAGAGGGATTGCACTGCCACCGTAGCTGTCTATCAACGTAAAGAGGGCGATCCCTCCCTGAAACAGAAGACGTTGAAAAATGACAATCCCTTATTTGACTTACATCATGGAATTGAACCCTTTAAAGCCACTACGAGTAACATGGCACGTTGGCGGCCCCTTTGGACAAAAGCGGTAGTATTTTTACGACGCCAGCTGTCGTGAAGCTGTTTTCTAGCACGTGCCGGGAGTGCAAGATTCAAATGATCAGGAAGCAATATAGTGCATGTCCGTGTGTTGAAAGTGTGAGGGCACCGGACTCTTTTCAGCTCTGTGAGAGTGGTTAGTGACACAGCATCAACTAATGCCAGTCAGTGCTACACACACCTGATTGCAATGAGTTGATGCAGTGTCACCTCTCACAGAGCTGAAAGAGTCCGTGTCCTCACACAAAGTGTTTATGTTGTTGTAAATAATGACTATTTCAGATGAATAATGGTCATCTGATGATGCTGGTGAGGCAAAGTAAACTTTGTTTTAGTAGGCTACCGCTCACTCATTTAGGAGTAAACACTGCAGTCTAATTCGCTCCCGTGAAATTGTATATATACGTTGCTTGGCAACGCCCTCCCGCCCGCCTATCATTCTCCCTTTTAGCTTTTCTTCATTGCATTTTCTTTTTTTTCTTTGATGGTTCAGCCCCGTTATCAGTCATTATGACAACAAATAACTGTCTCAAACAAGGCTCCCACTCCCCTTCCCTCACCTGTAGGGATAGGCTTCTCAAATCGCCTTGCAGCGCCACACTGAAATCTGCGACCAATACGGATATGTGACCATAGAGCCTGAACGAGCGAACCGAAAATCGGGCTGGGTGTACGACCAGACCAAAAGCAGTAATAAAAACTATATAAAAACGTCTTTCTTTGCACTGATGGTCTCGTTTGCTGTTAAAGGTAATTTATGATTATCAGAGGAAACATGAGGCTGTTTAAAAGATATTTAAATGTTACTCGGAGCTGCTTTAAAACCTGGTCTATAGTATATTAAGGGTGGAACACAGGGTGTTCAAGGCCAATCACCTTTTAACAATTCACTCCCTTAATATATATGTTTATTTTTTAAACATATACTCATGATACTTATTCCATTTAAAAAAAGATTAAAATGTTTTATATAAGACCAACTGAATATAATGGAGAATCTGTTCATGGACATGAGTGAGAGTTTAGAGAGCCATGCACGCATTCCTGTGAGCCACACCCTTTGGAGCTGAATGCTAATTAGCATGCTACCATGCTGTTTGCGATATACTGTATGAGTGCATATGTTACAAGTGTAACGTATGATTAAAATGTGTTTGAAACCAATGTATAAATATGTGTTCATTTTAGAAGCTATATGGGATAACAAAAGTTATAGAAATTGTTCCTGTAAGGACAAAACATTTCTGAGGCAAATTTCATGCAAGTCCATTTGACAGTATAAAGATCTGCTTGCTTTACATAGCATTAATCTACACAGCTGACACAGCCAAACATTTTTTTTTATCCTCAGATTGTATCGAACAGCATCTTCTCTCTCTCTCCTTGTAGCGTTTTACATCAGGTGTCTCTTTGATGTTTCTTCTGCTTACCTCTGTGACCAGGGAAAGCCCAAATAGGAAACAGACGACGGCGATGACCAGCACCAGTAGCTCTCTGCGCCCCGGCCTCCTCAGCTGACGGGGGAACATGTCTGTGATGGCTGTGGCCAGGCACTCCACTCTGACAAACTGGGCGAGGACCGCAATTGAAACGGAATCAATCGGCTTATCCGTAAATTCAATGACGACAACAATGCTGAAACACTGTATGTGATGCAGTTACATTTGAATACCTGATTGTCGATGCCCAAGATGAGGATCATGAGGAAGAAGAGCACGCTCCAGAAGGAGGCGCCAGGCAGCATGGACAGAGCCTTCGGAAAGACTAAAAAGGCCAGCCTAGGACCTGTAGAAAGCACATGATTGCAGGCAAGGGAAGTCCTTTAAAGCACAAAATAATCCTCTCATTATATCCCATTCCCTTAAATAATTTTATGACCCCTTAGATTCTTCTTGTGTCCCTTTGAGGGGTCCCGATCCCCAGGATGGGAGCCACCGTCTAATGACTTTAGTTTAACAGTTTAATGGTTCCATAGCACTTTTTCCTGCAAATATGTAGCGATTTCCCCCTCCCCTAAAAAACTAGGACTAAGGAACTAGGACAGACATTTTATTTTAATTTTTTAAACAAAAGTAAAACTGTACGTGAACATGAGATGCCATCTTGTGGACAGCGTTGTCACCACTGCCAGTGTTACAATTACTGGGCATCAGAACTGCAACAATAAGACTATTAATCGATTGGGGGATCGATAGAAAATGAATTGAAAAAACTTTTGATAGCCAAGTTTTCATTTAATTCAATTGATATAGAGAGAAAAGGGAAGTTGCAGCCCAACAATAATAAAAAATGAACAGCAGCTGATTTGAGATGTCTCTGAGTAAAGGACGCAGATTTTCAAAAGGGAATAGTTAACTCACCAGCGTCAGCGACCTCACCAATCGGCAGGTCCAGTTGCCGAGCCATAAATCCCAGCACCGAGAACACAGCAAAACCAGCAAAGATACTGGTGGCGAAGTTCAGACAGCATATTGCAATGCAATCCCTACGACATACACATGTTTGAAATTAAAATAGAAGAACGCACTTTCAGAGAGAGCACATGAATGTCAAGCTATACATGTGATGGCCCGTCTGTGTGTAAGGACACTGACCTGTAGCAGTTGTTGTTGTACTTGTTGTAGCTTCCCAGAGCAGGCAGTACTCCCTGACATAAGGCGAAGGAGAAGAACACCTCCATCAATGCATCGTTCCATATCTCCAGTGGGTGAGGGAAGAAAAAGTTGTTAAAATAACCCGATCAACAAATCATTTCCTTCCAGAAAAATAGCAAATAACCTTTTGTCATAAACAGTAAACCAGAAATGTACGACACCAAACTGCTTTGCTTCAAGGATAGTACAAACAGGTCCTGTGATCGTGTGTTGACTTGTACCTCATATAATCCCTTTTTTTTTTCCATCTATTCATTCACATGATGTGGGCGAGTGTGCATTTGTATTTGTAATGTGTTGTGTGCATCCAGGTTTATGAGCGTAGGCGGTGTTCGTTTACAGGAATGTCTTTCTGCGTGGCCCTGCATTCGGTGGACATGTGGTTAACATTAGAAGCCTGGCAGCACTGCAAGTCTCGCCCACTTAAGGATATAGAGTTGGAAAGGCTCCAGAACAATAAACAGCCTCCCTAAGTCTGGCCCCACAGTTCCCAGCCTATAGGGTTCATAAATGGAAGCTTCAGTCTGTCGCAAAGGATCTTCACATCTTGACACCGGACAAAGAGGAAACTGTCGCGTCCCTACAAACATGTGCCCAAGGCACAGGCACACATTCAACAGAACCCAGATGCAGCAGGCCAGAACTCGGATTAGGACAAAAAGCAAGACTCATTAGAAACAGACCCGTTGCTTAACAGCATCTGGCATTGCACAGCTCTGCTCTCTGACCAATGCTTTCACCACGTGCATTCCACCTCATTTCAAAATGACATTCTCACAGTTTCTCCCCTTTCCATTCTTTGACGTTTAGGTACTAGAATTCCCACGATGGTTTGAGTTTAATTATTAGGTATCTTTTGTTTTTTTGTTTGTTTGTTTTTTGAGGGGGAGGGGATTCTTTCAGTGGCAGACAACTTCCATGTTTTGTTTTTATGCTTGTTGTCAAAATCACTTTTTGTCAATATCAGTGAATATCTCCTCATGAAATGCTACCTGTCCATACTGTGTGTGCACTTGAAAAAAGATTGTGAGGATATATTCACTGATTTGGACAACAGCCGTTCTCCAGAATTCCTGACTCCACCTTCAACTCTAATTGGAAAAGTTGAGATGCATCCAGACGAGTTGAGCAACACAGGAATCTAGTCAAAATAGACAAAGACTGGGAAAGAAAGTGTGCCAAAATAAACAACAAGTGTGAGGGGCCCCGCACTGGTCTGTCACATAGGATCACCACTCAAAGGAATGCTTGGGCCAACACATTCATGAACATACATTCTCATGCCTGCAGAAGATGAGGAAATGACACGCATCCACCAGCACACAACCCAAAGGCTTAACCCTCCACAGATCCCACTTGAACCTTGGAGCTGAGAGCCATGCTGTGAAGTGTTAAGAGGAAGACAGGAAGCGAGAGGGGGAGAGAGAGAGAAGCAGAGGCAAAAAAAACAGATGCTGGCATTGTGCAAGAGCATGCCAAGTGATAGTGAATTCAGCCTCTGTTTTTCTCCCTCCCCTATTCAAATTGAAAAGAATGCCATCAGTAAACTAAGTAGATACCAGAATTGCTGTACGAATGCAATACAGGGTGCTTGCTTTTTTATGTACATAAAACACAACAATTTGCAACGATGGTATAGGTTATTGACTTTGGCTGCAGCTTAAAGTGAGGCATATTGACTTTTTTTATAAGGTCAAAATACCCTCATAATGTGCAAAGGATTCCCTACAGAGAGCACAGCTAATAATCTTGACTGACTATGTTTAGTTAGTATACTCAAGCGGAAAGCATTCTTTAACAAACTCTTCGCCGTATTTGTATCTCCGTTTGCTTTTCTTGATAAGACTCTTGCATCGGGAGCGTAAACAAGAGCCCAGGCAAAGTGAATGGGGTGACTAGGGGGTTAAATAACAGGAAATTGTATTTGTCCTGTTAGAAGACTAAGAAGAATCTAACAGGAGAGAGAGAGAAGTATTGAGTGTTGGGCATTGGGTTTCGTAATGTTGTTTGTCAAATGCAAAACATTGTTACAAGCACAGTGGATCATGACAGTGAGTTCTTACATTTGGATCGGCAATCTTTCTGAGGTCCGGTCTGAGGTAAAAAGCCAGTCCGTCCCCTGCTCCTGGGAGTGACACTCCGCGAATGAACAGGATGAAAAGCAGCAGGTAGGGGAATGTGGCAGTGAAGTACAAGGCCTACAATCACAACAAAAAAAGAAGCTGGGTTAGGATTGCACGTTTGCACACAAACACTTGCCCTTAGCATTTCCCCCTGAAATAAGTGATCTTTTCTGTCATCTGGGAACAGCGGGAAAGAATAAACACGACTGAAGTATGAATGCCAAATAAAGTTGATGTGTCAAATGTGTTAGCGGTTGCACGTGGAGTTAAAAACATTAGCATACTTTCGTAATTGTGTTTCTTGCCACTTGCCGACTTTTAAGAACTTTAAGTTCTGTTTTTGGTCTCCACCAATTATTAAAGGGACTCTTACCGATCCTGCAATTGAGAATTACAGCACTATCATACCATCCCGCCTCCCTCCAATGCCCCCACACCCTCATTCCATGCTTGTATCACTTGTTTCACTTCAGAGTTGTCGGCCAGAACAGTACACCACTTATGGCCAAAGGCTATAAGCATGTGACTAGGAGAGGAGGAGTAGGGTTTTATCCGCTCTTTATTTTCCTTCTTTCACAGGCACAGTCGCATATAGATCGCGGGAAAAGAACAGAGGTTTAAACTCCGCTCGTGAGACTGGGACTGCATGTACATACTCACACACGGGTGATTCACATTTAAACTCAGATAAACACGTTTCCATGTGGAATGATCGCTTTCTGCGGCAACGCTCACACATCTGACCGAGGGAGAAGAGAAAGGAAACTTACTAAGCTCTCTGTCCGACTGACGTCACGGCCCTAGCTGACTGCTATCCACACTGAACAAAACACATTTTAACACACTGTAAGAAATAACAACACTGTAACTTATGAACGTTGGGGCCTTTTCTACAATGGTCGCTACTCGCTACTGTCTGCTGTGGAATCAAAACAAACCCTCTAGTTGAGAATGCGCAATAGCCTACAGAAGCAGACCACAAACAGACAGGTCTGTCGGCCAATCAAATCGTTCGGTCCAAACGATTTGATTGGTTGAATTTTATATATATATTTTCATAATATTATGAGATTGAAATCATTGTTTGTTTTTACTCCTGGTGGATCTGTCTTATATTTTAGAGTGTAATTACCCCAAAAACGACAAGCATAGAAAAAGCCAAAAACACTCTATCAGGGAAAGTAGTCAATGTGTAAGCTAAAGCAGTACTCACCTTCCCTGTGGTCTTGATCCCCTTAAAGATGCAGAAGTAACATATAACCCAGGCGAGCAGGAGACACAAAGCCAGGTCCCAGTGTACATTAGCTACGGACATGCTGTCTGACACTCGTAACACGCGGTGACTGCGGGGAAAAAGTTCAGACACGTAAGCAACAAACACAGTGTATACGACAATATGCTCTCCAAATGACGTGCAGAGAAACGGATACATGGATGTGCAATGCATACAAATACACATTGTTTCCTCTTTTAAATGCTTTCTCCCACAGCAAACATGACCCACCGCAAATGTGTCATTATTTAAAAGCATGAGGAGAATGCATTAAAAGTCATATTTACGTTTTAGTGAATGTCCGTGATACTGTTAGACAAAAAGGAAAAACATCTGCATCACAAAAAGAGATGTTTAAATACAGCTGTCTTTAGTTTATGTTGGATGGTTTCAGCATATTAATCAAGCAGCAGGAAAAGAGTACATATTGTATAAATAAAACTGAGTGATTTCCCATTTTCCCAACAATTTCTGTTCTCACAAAATCAGGCGGTTGTCATGTGAAGAGTCGTAGCCCTGTTTCAACATTTATGTAAAATTGAGGGGGAAAAATAAAGAGACAAACAACTTTTGATCAAAGTTGGAAGGCGTTGCCACCGGTCATTCTGAGGAATGTAAGGCGCTCATTTTCAGTGTTGTGTTTGGACGACCTCGGTTCACCTTCTGTAGACATCGTGATAAGATACATTGCTGAGGAAAATTTCTCCCAGAGACGAGCACACTGGGGAGAATCAATTTAACTGTCAAAGACATGTGTGTGTGTGTGTGTGTGTGTGTGTGTGTGTGTGTGTGTGTGTGTGTGTGTGTGTGTGTGTGTGTGTGTGTGTGTGTGTGTACTCACATCCAGAACTCGTTTTCTGATGAAGTGTCTTCCAGGAGAGAATGGTTACCATTACTAGAAAAAAAATACAACCAAAGTTGAAACTATATAATAATTCTAAACAATGCTTAGCCTTGGTTTTAGCTTTGGCCAGGCTTTACTTCAGTTATTTTCATTACAGCTAATAACTATATATATATATACTTAAAAAAAAATCTCCCGGGGGGTATATCCCCAGACCCCCTAGCAGGGTTGGGATCTCGGCTTTCATATATTTTCACCCAGCTCAACATTGGATGCACTAGCAGAGAACACTGTGTGTGTGGATAACATTTAACTACAGGCAATACATTTGGGCAGCGCTACGATTGGAGAGGGGCCCCCAATCATATTCTTGGGCCAGCTCTGGCTATGAGGATATTGATACTTGATTTTGTGTTTGAAAGAACCTAAAATCTGCTTTTAAGTGTTTTTAAATCGAGTTTTCATTTTTTTTTACTTGCTTCTTTCATTTGCTTTTAAATGTTTTATAATGTGTTTTATGTATTCTTATCTTGCCTCTGTAAAGCACTTTGAGTGGCCTTGTGTCTGAATTGTGCTATATAAATAAACTTGCCTTGCCTTGCCTAAAAACAATAGATCAGCCTATTTCCTGTTTTCCCCTGTTTTCAGTTATTATGTTAAGATAAGCTAACCGGCTGGTGGTCAAACAGCTTTACATTTACCGTACGAGAGTGGTGTTAAACTTCTTATCCAACTTTAACGGCAAGAGAGCAAATAAGCACATTTCTCAAAAATGTCAAACTATTGCTACAATTTGGCATTCCCCTACCATTTCACACCCCACTTGTTTTTTCAACAACTATTAAAATCAGGAGAACTTTTCACCCCTAAAAATCTCCCAAGGTACAAATTAATAGTGTTCTTTTTATTACAGAAACAGATGCAATAATCCTTATGCTCTGAACAACCACAAAAGTGTGTGTGTGTGTGTGTGTGTGTGTGTGTGTGTGTGTGTGTGTGTGTGTGTGTGTGTGTGTGTGTGTGTGTGTGTGTGTGTGTGTGTGTGTGTGTGTGTGTGTGTGTGTGTGTGTGTGTGTGTGTGTGTGAGTGTGTGTCCCAAAGTTGCTGCATCTATGGAAGCCAAGACCGATTCCATGGTATCAATCTTATTGAGTCTTTTTCATCCATCACATGAATATGAAAACGGTGTGATAGTTCGACATGGTAATAAACAATATATAAACTTACATGATAGAGGGGTTATCATAGTAGTCTGTAGGTATGGTGATGTTGTTTAGGAAGGACCAGTTGGCGTCAGGTTGAAACAAATGGGGGTTGGCAAAGATGCTAAGGCGACCGTGGCATGAGTCTAAGAGATTGAGGGGAAGAGAAAAAGGAGGGTGAGCTGGGTGTTGCAATAGCAAAAATGTCAGAATGTGTAATTTCTCTTGAGGTCCGTGAGAAAAAACAATGAGCACACCGCTAACCATACACAGACACACAGCACGGCTCACCAGTGTTCCAGGCGTTGTCACACGTAGACCAGGGCAGAGGACTTTTGAAGGATTGAAAGAGGTAGAAGAAAGCCCAGGCAAAAATCACGAAGTAATAGATGTTCAGGTACGTCACAATCACTTGGCCTGCAATCCCCACCCCTGCACAACAGACACAGTGAGTTTTCAGTCAGTGAAAGTTTCTTTTTGAAATCAAGATAATTGGGGAAAATGAGCTCGGCAGCGAATGCACAAGGCAGCTTTTGTTAAAGGGGCCATGGCTCCTGAACTTCTGTTCATGTTGAATACTAGGCCTACAAGTGTAGAATGTTTAAAAAAGGCTAAACAAAAAAAATTGGTTATTTTGTTCAGCAGGATCTGGATAAAAGCACTGAATGTTTTTGGAAACATTTCATATCTTTTGAAAGTAGTGTTTACCAACACACACACCGGCTATATTTCTTCCTTATATTTCCTGCTTGTCAACTGACTAACTTCGACAAAGAAAAATGGTATCTCTGAGCCTTTGTTTTTACCCTCGAACATTGGGCATATCTTCCTCCAGGCGGTCACTCCGCCCTCGCCAGTGTACTGGCCCAACGCCGTCTCCAGAAAGAACAAGGGAACGCCGCAGAACAGGGAGCACAACACGTAAGGGACGAAGAAGACACCTGCAAACGTAAATTAGCCATGAAGGTACCCATGCACAACTAAAATGTTGATACTTATATGTCGATTATGTAAATGGTATGACAGGGATGATTAGTTGTGAGCAAAATTATAGTGTGATAACACAATGTCCCATGATGCTTGGGAGAAATCTTAATGAATTATGCAACAATGTTTTTCTTCTTGAGATTCGAACATAAGCACTGTAGATTAATAAGTGGTAATGGCATGTTTTGAAATCCCTATTGTAACAACAGTGGAAACCTTTCTTGTGCACATGAACACATACACACACACACACACACACACACACACACACACACACACACACACACACACACACACACACACACACACACACACACACCACACACACACACAATATATACTGTATATATAATCCCCCTATACTTATCCCCCATATGTTGTATATCCAAGCCCTGTCGCTTACTTCCTCCATTCTTGTAGCACAGATAGGGGAAACGCCAAACATTTCCAAAGCCAATGACTTGTCCAGTCAAGGAGAGCAAGAACTCCATCTTATTTGCCCATTTAGCCCTCGGCTGGACCCCCTCCTCAGGAATCCCTTTATCTGGCCCGGGGTCCCCATGATGAGCCCCTGTGGCTGTTTCTTCAGTCATGCTACTTCAGTCTGTAACATGCGCAGATGGTGCATATGGAGAAAAAAAAACACATGAGTGGAAATGTTGTCACACTCACATGATCCAGACATAGAAGAAGCCTTCACAGATAATTGAATGTTCTAATATAAAGTGCAGTACAGTAAAGTCAGTACCAAATCAAATGAGGCTCCCTAACAAAACAACCAAGCTTCCTAACTGCAAATGACTTCAAAGAAGTAATCTACAAACTTGCTGCTGAGAATTGCAGAAACTATAACTCTTAGAAAATGGGGTTATTACATTTGTCTTGCTTCTGAAAAGAGATTTGAATGCATTTTGACTCACCAGTGAGTTTGCAGCGGGCAACTGGCTGAGAGAAGATTGAAGAATGTCTTTCTTTTTTTTTTCTTTTTTTTTGCAAAGAGGGGTGTGTCCTGTGTGGATACCAAACACCCATACAAAAACACACCCACTCAGGGGCGCCACCAGAGATTTTGGGCCCCATGAAAAAATATCACTCTGGGCCCCCAACCAGGCCACGCCAAGCAAATGCAATGTTCTGTAACGGAACGTCCAGAACCCAACAGACCCATTGAAGCTTAAGATACCTAAACTACCTATAACTCTATTCATTCAGGCGAGATACCTAAACTACCTATAACTCTATTCATACAGGCGTGCACCTATGTTGAAGTCCAATACTAAAGGCCTACAATACACTGACACTGAGCTGTTAAAATACAACACTGTGCAATGTTCAACATTCTGCAGACAATTCTCTATACGATGCAAGGCTAATATTCTGGAAAACAAATCTGCTACAGGCCATCTCTTATGGTGAAAATCACATTTTATTTTTTCAATTCTCAAATGAAAAAAATCTCAACATCAATTGTGGTGTCAATGTACGTAATATAACTCTTTAAATTAACAAATTGCGTCATCTACATGAATATCAAAAAGACATACTGTCGCCCTTTAATTCATCTATCTTTCTTTCTTTCCTCTCTTTTCGCTTTTGATATACTGACTTTTGTCGTTGAGACATAATTCAATCATCCCCCGTTAATCACTCTCGATAGTGGCACGGGATGCGGATAGGGTTGCCACCTTGGATTTAGGAAAAAAAGGGACACTTGATGTTTGGGGCAGAGGGCTCGGCCATTATTAGGCTATCAGTTCAGTGTAATGACCTATAATAACCATAAACACCTACAGTGCATTTTACAGTAGGATATATAAGGAGACTGAGGTGGGAACCCTGGACCTTGTAGGGGGTTCCGGGGGAGCATTACCCCGGAAGGAAAAAATGCAACCTTTTAAAGTAAAATTCATCAATCTGGTGCACTTTGAGAAGAAAATTGCATGCAACCAGTCCCAGGGGCTCAGGGGGGCCCTATGCCAGAAATACTGAATATAACTTTAAATGTCGCATTGTCAAAGAGCTCTGTCATTCATGTCAATAACCGGGTCTAAAAAAAGGAATCGCCTAAAATAAGGAAATAAATCATCATGGCCCCTCAACTAGTAGGTGAAAAATAGAAAAGCAAGTGCAAACCAAAAGCATTATGTATTAGCTCTGTCTTAGGGGCTTCATGAGGGGCCTTGAAGGCCCCCTCACACGTGCAGTAATAAGCTTTCTATGTGTGAATTCTTTACTGTTCATAATAAAGTAGCTATCTACCCTCTGGGCCCATTATCTCATAATCCGTCTATGAACCAAATGGTTTCTACAATATTTTTTTTTATTTTCGCGGGGAGCAAGCATTATTTATTAAAAAAACAAAAAAAAAAACACACTGTGTCTTGAACTTGAAACGGGCCCCGAGATCGTTGAGACCGCCCCTGCCCGCTTGTCGTGCCGCCTGACAACGGAACACGCCTTCTCTCTGCCCGGCCCCGCTCGCCTCTCCATTGAGAATTAGTTGGCGCAACAAACGCCTCGGCCCGTGTGAAACGGGTGAAAAAAGAGAACAATTCTGGGAAAAACGGGACGGGTGGCAGCACTATGCGGAGCTGTTTGAAAAGCGGACCAAATCATTACTTCTAAATACAGGGGGGTGTACAGAGTTTTGAAATTGTTACTTTTTGTCTCGTTTCCACCGAGTAGAGCGGGTCTGATCGGAGCGGTTCGGTCCGGGTAGTTTGGCTTTTCATATGCCAAAAGTTGGGTAGGGTACGGTTTAAGCGCACTTAACCGCTCTGAGCCGCTCCAAATCTCAGTACTCCTCTGTAGGGGTAGGCTACTAGCCGCCTGAAAGGGTGCCGAAAATGCGAAGCTACACACTGCCGTCATTTGATTGGCCGAGAGAATCATTTCCACCATATGTAGTCAAGCAAGCAAGCAAGATTCTTGTGTTTTGGCGAAAATGTGAGCACAGCACTGTTTATTGTGTGGTGTTTTTCCTCGTCAATAAATTAATCAGTTGGCTACACTGTGTCCCACTGCGTAGCTGCCGCTGCCAGCACTGTTCGCTCCCTGTCTCTTGCACCGAGCCGTCTCTGTGTTTTACGCCATAGATAGTAGTAAATACACGCTCACAACAACACGGGGGGAATAAATAAAAAAGCGGCTGGTTTGACCGAGCAAAAACGAGAGACCGCTGGCTTGACCACAGTTGGTCGAAAGAATCATTTCCGCCGTGTGTAGTCACCTCGGCTAGAGTGAAGAGAGTCAGTGTGTTTTGGCGAAAATGTGAGCGCGGCACTGTTTATTGTGTGGTGTTTTTCCTCGTCATTAAATTAATCAGTTGGCTACACTGTGTCCCACTGCTACGATGTCACGTAGCTGCCGCAGCCAGTGCTGTTCGCTCACTGTCTCTATCAGTTGCACCGAGCCATCTCTGTGCTCTCAACAACACGGGGGGCATAAATAAAGAAGCGGCTGGTTTGACCCATGGACATATAAAGAAATGGACACCATATTAAAACATGGCGCCCATTCATTCCTATGAAAGCTGCTCATAGGCGCAGAGAAGCAACAAGGAAGCATAATCCGGAAATTCCATACGGCCCAAAGCATGACGTAGCATAGACGTAGCGGCATTATGGACCTATCAAGAAAGAGGGCGGCAAGCGTAGCGGACTGGAGGCGGGTGTCTCGTTCTGTAGCATCTAGCCTGGCGAAAACAAACTGAAAGCCGTTAAAAGCCGTTGGGCTAATAAAACGCTTGAGGTGGCGTTTTGAAATGAGGAAACTTACATTTTAATAGTATATGGTCTAAAGATAAGTATGAGCCTATGATTGATATCCAGAAAAAATGTGCAGAGACACAATCTTGTTCGCCGCTTGTACTGTGTGGACAGGGACATCTGCCTACGGGCCGCATGAAAATAAGCTCCACCCCTTACCATGCAATACCAATGGGTTGGCCACATGTCCATGATGGCTGCTCGGAGAAGGCAGCATCCTGGGGGCCTGGTTTGACCATGCAAAAACAAGAGACCGCTGGCTTGACCACAGTTATTCCACAGCCCGATAGTTTGACCCACATTCCGGCGGCGGCTATCGCAGTCCAGCCTAAACCCCGCCCCACCAGTAAGGGTAGGGTCATAAACCCCGCCCTACCAGTAAGGGTAGGGTCGGCGGTGGAAACAACACCGATATTCTTAAAAGTGAGCTGTCCGCTCTGAGCCGCTCCGACCCGACCCGCTCTACTCGGTGGAAACGAGGCATTAGAATCGTCCTAACTTTTCACCCCATTACGGCGCCCCTACTGTCCACATGTGCATGCAAAGGTTGCATGCACATGTGGACGAAATTACAAGAACCAGTTGCAACAGCACAATGTGAAATAGTACCTCATTAAAGTAGCCTCAGATTATCTTATTCATGTGTAAATCGGTCTCTATTGTACTTAAAAACTTAAATAGAAACAGAAGTAGGCCTAGGCCTATTTTTCTGTGAATGGTAGACATAAAATTGCTTACAATAAAATAAAGTTCAAGTAAACAATACTTGATTTGTAAGCATAGCCTACTTCCCACCGTTTCACCACTGTTTTGTGTTTATTTATTTTTTTCGTAGCTAATAGAAAAACAAAATTCGACAATTATCCTACACATTCATAGTCATTGAAGTCTACTTCTATTCCATCAAACGCTTTATGCCAGTAGGGCTAGGCTACTATCTATTCACAACTTCATCATACATTAACAATTTAATTCATTTGCTGCTGGTCTTCTGGGAAAACGATTTTCTACAAGACTCTACATGACAGGACAAACCCAGGGCAGCGATGCTCCAGCAGAGGGGGAGGAGTTAAATCACATTGACGTCCTGTGCGTGAGGAACTGAGGAACCAGGAAATAAATGTAAACAAAGAAGAGGAAGACTCAAATGTTTTGCGGCGTTAGTCGACTGTTCTTGCCTCGAGTCTGTGGTTTCTCCGGTTCATTAGTAATAATGCGCGAAGGGTTTATATCCCGCTAAGTTGCAGGGGCACAGTCAGACAGACAGAGACAGGCTGGACACTGGTAGGAGGAGTTTTTTTTAGGAAGAGTCGGGTGCGGCAGCCGCTAATGACAGCTAGCTAGAGATGGGGATTTCCTATATTATTTTAAAATTGTTTATAGGATGAAACGCCCTCGTGACCATGGCTTAGAAACACCGTCCTGACGTTAGGTTTTTATCACAAGAATAAAGCATCGTCTTGTCCCACCCCCGACCCCCCTCTTGCCATTCACTCGGTTGTTTTCTTCCGCATGTTTTCACTTATTGGTCGTCAGATTTAGCCATGTTAGCCATCAGATCATCAGAGGAGGAGTCCGTGGAGATGGAGGAGATGGACACCTCAGATCCCAACTGGTGCTGGTTTTACCTGGCCGAGTGTGGAGTGTGGCACATGTTTGAGGTAGTTCACAGGACATGACAACTTTAACAAAAACTATCCAGCAGCAGCCCCCCCCCCCCCCCCCCGCCATCTTCCACCTATTTGTGTACAATTGATGAAGCTTTTTAATGTCACTCAATGTCTGTGCAATGTCTCTGAGGGTTTGGCTGACATGAAGAATTTGCAGTCAGTGACAGCCTATTTCAAAATTACTGGGTCAATCCATTTGTTTTCATAATTTTATAATGTATCACACTTTAACATCATCATCGCCGATCACCATGGCTTGACGTTGTTATTGTTTGTCTTAAGTTGTGAATTTTGATTGAGCTGGAATAAAATAATGACAGGCCTACCAAACTACTAAACTAAATACAGTAAACATTTAATGGTTCTCGGTTATCAAATGTGACAATTTACTGCTTTTCTTGACCTTACTCCAATCTATATTTGATATTTTGTAGGGTTGGCCTGGAGCTGTTTGATGTCGTCCCTCATCCACATGATTAATATATGTTTAACAGTCAGCACTTTTTGAAATTTGTCATGAAATCTCATCAAGCTTTTTGTTGGTCTGTATTGTACACATAACATCTACTGCATGTCTGTCTGTCCAGGAAGATGGATCCTGTTCTCTGTTGCTCCTGCTGAAGTTTCTTCGATTTGTTCCTCATTTAAAGGCTCATTTTGGGGAGTTTTGTCCGGATCTGAATTCAGGATCTATTGACATTGGATGCTGTACAGATTAGTAAAGCCCACTGAAGCAAATAGTTATTTGTGATACAGGATGGGTTATATACTTAGAAGTCACTTGACTTGTCATCTTGTGCTCGTGGGCATTTTTTAAGACCATTTTTAGATTAATCGATACTGAAAATAAAAGTTGGTTGCAAGTCTAAACATTAGATTAGGACCACACAACTAAAAATGATTAACTTCATCGATGATTTTTTTGTTGTTTTTTCATTCAGTGTTAGAAAAGCTTTTTGTTGAGCATAATGTGACATTTTTCTCTTCTGTTTTTTTGTCCAACCAACAGACCAAAGCCACTTTTTGGCGAGACAACTAATGTATTATCTAACTTGCTGTCTTAATCGCTTTAGCGCTCCATCAGACTTAATTTCTCGTTCTCAATTTCCCCTGTCAGATTGATCCCAGTGCGGCCTGCTCTGTGACCAGCGCTCAGATTGAGCAGTGCTACAACAGAAACCAGCGCGGTGTCATGGAATTCTACACAGCCAAGTACACCTACCGACTGGACTTCTCCGGTAAAGTAACACTGAATCCAGCTAGTATTAAAGAGTACTCAAAGATTCTTCTGATGATGTTAATTCAAGAGTTAACCCATTGATGACTATGGCAATCTAGGATGCATGTCCTTAATGCCTGAGGGTTTTCTGAAAAAATTGTACGAATTGTCAAGTCTACCAAAACCTTAATATCTAAGCCTGTGTAGCACATAGAAACATGAAATAAAATACATTTAAAAGTTAAGGTTCACAGGTTTTATTTAAACATTCTCCCGTAGCGCTTACAAACCAACAAATATTTCAAAAAATCGTCAAAATTAGATGAATTAGAAAATTATTAAATATTGTTAATAAATAGATGCAATGTGTTGTGTGATTTTCGTCAGTAGTCTATAGTAGACCTTGATTCTGCGCACCAAACGCCACTAACTGTTCCGTCGCCGACATAGCCGGCGTATTTTTTTTTATTATTTTGTTTTATTTTTTTATTTTTTATTTTTTTGATTGACGTGATTTTCGGCAAACCACACAACTTTTGGGTGGTCACGTGGTCTTAAAAAAATCAAGAAAACCCACCTCATGTGTATTTGAACCAATGACAGTGCATTCTATGCTGGGAATGCCATGAAAATTAGATAAAGTAATAATGCTGCGCGATGCAGCATCAGGCAGGAGAGCCAATGTGGCATCACGCAGCAGCCGTCATCAATGGGTTAATCCTGTGTGAGAAATAGTACACAAGCTTGAGTTCATGTTCCCCCTAATCTTTAATGAATTCCCCACCAGCCATGCGACAGATAAATGTAACGACAGGGAAGCAGCGGCCAATCAAACGCTCTCTACACTCTGCAACTGGCTTCAGGTAAGACTTGGTGACCCCTCAAAATTATCCCAAAATGCAATGCACAGATATCTTAGAAGAGATTTTTTTCTTTATTGCATTCTTCTAAATAATTTTGGACTATTGACACATGCAGGATGCAGTCTGATACTGACCCCTCCCCTTCTCACTCTCTCTCTCTCTCCCTCTATCTGTCAGGTTTATTTGTGATAATCTGGCCTTGCCGGTTCCATGTCATTGGGAGAGAATCAACACAGATGAGAACTATCAAGTGAGTAAAAGAACACATTTCTGCAGAATGTGATTATGCACTCAAAGTGGTTTCAATAAATAAATAAATGAGGTTCATAGACTGTGAATAAAAATAATAAATGATAGGACACGTAATTATACGTAATATACACGTAATAATTCGCACACCTTTTAAAATTCACAAAGGTTTGGTTTTCATCAATGCACGTCATATCATCAAGTGTGTATAGATGAAAAGCCATGCAAAATTCAGAGTGATCATTCGAATACAAAACTTTGAAAAAAAGGTTCATTCCTAATTTAGTTACTTGAACTGTAAAAAAAAAAAAACAGCTTTAATCATGTGTTTGTTGGTTGATTAGACATGCCAACCATAGATAGTATATAAAATGGATGTAGCATCCGGGCTGACCTCAGTTATTCCAACTGCATCCAATCGTCCTGGCTCATGCACGTCGCCATCTTATCAGATTTTTACTCCGCCTCATTTCCTCTTACTGAAAAAGGGCATTGATGTGACGTTGTGTGGAGGGAGATAAACCCATCTAGCTGAAGTATATCTCCGAAAAAAATTCACCCACCTCAGTGTTGTCATGGAGATATGAACTAAACATACAGACTAGAATGTTCTTTTGTACCAGGCCTTAAATAGGTTCAATAATGCTGTGTAAACGGCTGTGGTCAGTGCTTGATGCCAACCGAGCTTTGTCACTGTAAATCACTGTTACTGTAGGGTTTCCAACATATTTATGTTATATTAAAGAGAAGTTAGTGAGGTTTGAGTTAAGCAATAACTGCACCACAACACATATAGGTCAGACTGACTTAGGCCACCACTACACGACAACAGGTGTTGCAGACACAGCAGGAAGATAGGAACACGATTGCAAGACCTGGCTGCGAATAGACTATCATCTGATTCTATTAAAAGCACACTATTGCTAATAAGGCTTGATATAAGATCTGTCCCACACACACATACACACACACACACACACACACACTCGCACACACACACACATACACCCATGCACACTCTCACACACACAAACATACACCCATGCACACTCTTACACACATACACCCACACACACACACACACACACGCACACACATGCACTCACACGCACACACATGCACTCACACACACACACACGGACACATGCACACATACACAGACACACACACATGCACACTCTTACACACACACAGACAGACACATGCACACACACACAGACATAGTATAAAGGTGAGGACTTTCACTAGAAACGGGGCATTACGCCCGAGGAAAGGGAGGCTGCTGATGGAAACTCTGTACCCCCAAAGTTGAGGCTAGATACCTAGGATAGGGTGAGATAAGATCTGAATTGTTGTAATGAATAAGTACATTTGTGTTGAATAAGTAGAAGCTGTCTACTAGCTGTTAATTGATGTAAACCCTTTAATAAAGAATCCTGTTAGACCAACTCTCCTCCTCCGCGTCCACCGTGCCTGGTAATGAGATGTCTCCTTTCCTCTAGTAGTATCAAATGTCTTGGAGCAATGGGCCCCTCGGCCACAGTAATTTCACATTGTTTCCACTACATTACTTTTACTGCATTGTTTTGCAGCTCGTCCAACTCGGAAGAGACACCTATGAGTTTAAAGAAGTGGCAAGACTGTATGATAGGACCATGGATCATCCAATCAAATCCATCCAGAGGATTCAGAACCTGGACTTATGGGAATTCTTCTGCAGGTACTGACAATTGTTGCATTGTAGTCAGGGTGCTGTACAAAGTGCTCTTTTGCGTTAGCAGAGTTTTTAACATTTTTATTGCATTCATTATTTCACAGTTAGGCATTATGTGAGAAAACAATGGTACTCTACAGACCTTCCTTCTGTTAACTTAGATCAACAGAATGAAACCTAATAGAGTGCATCTTCACTTTTATTGAAAATTAGGTTGATTTTGATGCAACACATGAAACCACGCTGACTTTTTTCATTAAGTCCGTCCCATGTAGATTTGAGCACCTTTTCCTAGTTTGAAAAATACACTTTGTAACAAAGTGATGATCAGTGCTCTGTGTTGTGTTGTCATTCCTTGGTTCTCCCCTAAGGAAGAAAAGACAGTTGCGAAAAGTCAAGCGCACATTGGATATTGAGGAGCGAATGCTGTTTCACGGCACAGGACACAGCAACATACAAGCTATATGTACATTTAACTTTGACTGGCGGCTGACAGGAAGCCATGGCGATGTCTATGGCAAAGGTAGACCCTTCTGTGTTGTGAATGTAACATCATGAAACAATTCGCCGCACCTTTTTTTGTGTGATTTTAACACTTTGTTCACCTTACTTTTCTGCAGGGAGCTACTTCGCCCGGGACGCCAAATACTCCAGTAAATTCTGTCACACCACGGGGAAGCACAACACCACCCTGCAGAGACACGGACTGGCCCCGCCAATATTTGCTACTGAGCCGCCCTACAAGACCATGTTCCTGGCCAGGGTGCTGGTTGGAGAACACACGGTCGGTCATCCCATGTACTGCAGGCCACCCTCCAAGGACGCCAGCTTCACCAACTTTTATGACAGTTGTGTGGACGATATGGCCAATCCAAAGATTTATGTCATTTTTGACAGCAATCAGATTTACCCAGAGTATCTGATCGAGTTCTACTGAAGCCCAAACAAGAAGATACTGTATGTCACATGATTTTTTTTTCTTCCTATAGAGGCTGGATCTCTTTACAAATATTTGGAATACAGAATCAGATGACAGGATGAAACAGGAAAAAAGACGCTTTTTGTTTCAGTCTGATCCAGTGCCTATCTGGAGCATGAGTCATCTTAAAGTGCCTTTTGGGGAAATTTGGAAGATCGAAAAAGACAATTAATGCTCTATGTACAGTCTGTGTACTCCACAGTGTATCTTATGACATGCCCTTGTGACTGGAGTGTTTCTGTGGTGTAAAATCAAAAAAAGAAATGAAATGAAAAAAAAAAGATGAATTAACGGACTGATGAATATCAGTCTTTGTGGCAATTTTGTGCTGAAAGCAGAATCTCTGTGTGCTTGTTCGATATCTGTGCACAGCCGTGTAAAATAAGAGTGGCACTTGCAGCCTGTAGGTTATGTACAGTAGGTAATGTCCCGCCATTGGCCACAGCCCTTCCTTCACTTCCACAGTGCCACGCATGAGCTTACTTACAAGTCATGTCTACATGATTCCAAACAACAAGAACCAAATACATGTTCCTGCTCAATCATTCTGCACCATCAGTGTTAGCAAAATCTGTGTATACCTGGTACAATGTTTTACGTAGGCATGGATTGTTTTCGTTCTGTATTTATTTAAAAATAACAATTCTACCTCTATTTCTTTTTTCTTTTTACCATGCATCAATGTACTTTGCCCCCCTTTCCATGAAAGGCTTTGTAAGTGTGTCACAATGACATAAAGTTGTGATGATGTGTCCAGCTGTGGTCCTCAAGCAATATGTTTCTGTGTGTCCTTTCTGACTGTTGACTTCAATCTTTGAAAAAAAAAAGACTATAGCAACTGAGGTCGGAATTTTTGTAAAAGGCTCTTTCCAAACAAGGACAAGATCCGTTCTACATTACATTTTACTCAAATTCTTCCTGAATTTGATATCACCACCTGCAAACATCTCAGCAGGTTCACCTGGTGTGAATTTAGGCCTATTATTGGGAAAAAAAAACTCTAAAACAAAACAAAGTGAATGTAGCCTCCAAAATGTAATTTATTCAACACAAAATGTAATATTGCTTTGCTGTGCGTGTCTGTGAACAAGGGTTATAATATGTTTGCCACAAGGTGGTGCAACAGTAAAAGAATGAATCCTTATTCATTTTCCTCATAGTAAATGCAGATGAGTGCAGGAAGAACTGATGTCTTCAGTCTCAACACTGCAGCTGTGTGTGAATGTAGGTGCGTATGAAGCTATACCTGTGCGTGTGTCTAACAACAAATAAACTTTTCAAAATAGGCCTACCAATTTTTTTTCTTATAGAAAAGATTTCGGATAAAGAAATGAGAACTGATTGTGGGCTGGTGC
This sequence comes from Hyperoplus lanceolatus, assembly GCA_026929865.2. NCBI lineage: Eukaryota > Metazoa > Chordata > Actinopteri > Uranoscopiformes > Ammodytidae > Hyperoplus > Hyperoplus lanceolatus. The sequence goes on from CM049416.1 coordinate 15,160,658, forward strand.
AGGTGTGTGTGTGAAAGCCGGCCTCCCTCAGAGGTGTGGCTATGAATTACACTTCATTCACATTAGCCTGAAGTTACTTTAATTGAAACCTGTCACCAAAGGAACCCGGACAGAAGAAGAGCGAGGTGTAGAACATATTTATTTAACTTTTGTTTTGATATCTATTTCATTTTAATTCTGTCAAGAGAATGTTGGGATATGAAGAAATTGAATACATGGACACGTCAGACACCCCATGGTCCTGGTGTTATCTGGCAGACTGTGGAAGGTGGCACAGATTTGAGGTAACCTCTTTTTTTATAGATCATAGTCAAAGATGAAGGCCATATAGGGCAGAATGTCCAATGTAACTTTCTTTCCATCTTACAGGATGACCCCCATAACCCCCTCAGCAGTGAAGATTTGGAAAAATACTACCGAATAAACTCAAAGGCGGTTTTAAATTTGTCTTCCTCCAAATGTCACAGCACATTCGATTTTTCAGGTACATGACAGTTCTTTCCTGTTCACTTGAAGTCCTCATTTGCCTGTAAAGATCTCGGTTGACTTTACTTGTGTGTTCACATATACAGCAATGTTACAGACTGACGACAAGACAGGGAGGCAAAGAAGAATTGATCGAGGTCTCTACTCTGAGAGAAGGTGAAATGTGACTAAAAACACGATCATATTATCCAGTAGTTTAAATCTATGCATACTGCAGTCTACAGTTTGGTTTCCTGCTAAATGAAAGTGAAACTCTCAGCACAATGCAAACTTGTTAACTCTTTCCTCCCACAGCTGCTCCTGTTTCACTGTTACACCTGTCTTCTGGGAAAAGTTTGATCCCACATGTCCATACCAGGTGAATTAAAAGACTGCACTGTGTATATGCTTGTTTCAACTGAAACCTTTATTATAACTAACATGTGTTTTTGATATATTACAGATGATCCCTCTGAGTGAGCTCAGCCCTGAGTATAAGACTGTGGATGGTTATGTGAAGAAAGACGGGCTGTTGGACAGATCCATTGTGTCAATCAGCAGGATACAGAACTTGGACTTGTGGGACATTTATTGTCTGTAAGTGGGTCTTTGAATTTGAGCTATCCCCTATGTCCAGTGTTGGGAATAACGCCGTTTAAAATAACGGCGTTAGGTAACGCCGTTCTTTTTCAGTAACGGCGTAATCTAACTAATTACTTTTTCCGTTGTTACAACGCCGTTATCGTTACTGAACGTTAAATGCGGTGCGTTACTAAGAATTGATTGAATAAACTGTGTAATCCGAACGCACCCATGGCTCCATACTACACAAACTGCTAGTAAAGAGACCGGTGGGTTAACAACAAGATAAGCGATTGTTATTTCTTATACTGTTTTAAGATGTGTTTTATTCAGTGTGGATGACATTATAGCCTAACTGTAAGTTAGCGCCGTCACGTCAGTCAGCCGGAGCGCCTGTTAAAGGTGCAGTGTGTAATATGACATCATCAAGAAAGTTCTACAAAGTTCTAGAATGCAACGCTCCCTGGGTAACCCCACCCCTTTAGAATAATAACAGAAGCTACAGTGGCCTTCAAGGACAAGAACAATTCAAAATGTTAAACAATGCACCTGATGACATTCCAACTATGACACTTTCAAGATGGCGGCACTAGGTCTTGGTCCAAAATATGCAGAAATATGGACATATATGAGACCCTTTCTAAGGGAAAAAATAATAATTCAAAGAAAAAATTCAGCTATTATGCACTAAATTCAATGTACTTATGGATATTATAATTACTTTCTACAAAATCTGCTAGGAAATAAAACCCCAAATTCTACACACTGCAGGTTTAAGTGAAGTTTCTTTTTCTTTCTCTCTCTGTTGTGTGAGCTTGCGCGTTGCCGCAGTAACCACCTATCAATCCACGGTTGAAACGTGCTCTCCCTGAGTTTGTTTGCATCGCCCTTGTGAGTAAGTGCATGGAGTTTCCCAATCTCTATAAATTATAATTTATGCACGTTATTAAACGGCCGCGATTCGCCGGTTGCAACAGCTGTTTAGCGTGTCATCACGAGCCGAATATTGCTGCTGTTATTTTCTTGGGATCTGTATGCTGCTGTGCATGAGGAAATAAACATAGGATAAATCCTTACTCCTCCTCTCATGCTTCATAGTCGGTTTTTTTTTTTTGAATCCAGTGATAGCAGATCAGCACGGTAGGCTACATTCAGCAGTTTCCTCTAGTAGCCTACTTTTGTTGAGAACAAAATAGGCTAGGCCTGCTTGAAGTGCAGGATAAACCTCTGGCTGTCTGTTGATGTGCAATACATAGGCCTATTGAATGTTATGCAGCCTACAAGTAGGCCTACCTGTCTGTTCTACTCATTTCAACTGACTTGTGAAAACTGCTCAGAAAAATCCAAATTTGACAGGCTACAGCAACTTTTTTTTTTACAGTAGGCTAATGCAAATAGTTACTTTCCCTGGTAACTAGTTACTTCTATTATAAAGTAATTCAGTTACTAACTCAGTTACTTTTTGGAACAAGTAGTAAGTAACTATAACTAATTACTTTTTTAAAGTAACGTTCCCAACACTGCCTATGTCCTACATTATTCCCCTTCTTTGTGATCAAAATGTTTCCTTTCTGTGTTTGTGACTAAGAAAAAAGAAACAGATGATGAGAATTCATGGTGTCAAAGATATCCAAGAGCGACGACTCTTTCATGGGACCGAAATCAGAAATGTTGACAGCATTTGCAAGTATAACTTCGACTTACGATTAGCTGGGCAACATGGCCACATTTTTGGCAAAGGTAAGTTAATGTTACAGTAATAACTTAATTTATATACGAAATATAAATTATTTTAATGTAGATCTGACTGTTCCCCAGAGTCTGCCCTGTTGATCTGAGTTTTTTGTTTTTTATTTATTTTAGGAATATATTTTGCAAAGCATGCAACATTTGCCGACAGATACAGCACATCAAGCGCTGATCCGTTGCCTCTGTATGGCAGGAAAACACAAGTTCAAGGTGAATACACTAAAATAATAATCTTGGCTCGAGTGATGATCGGGAAATCAAATGTTGGACAAGAACATTTCATTAAACCTGATGATAAAAGTTCTGAAAACTCTCACTATAGTTGTGTGGACAACATCAAAACCCCCACTATTTTTGTTATTTTCGATTCAAATCAAATATATCCAGAGTATTTGATTCAGTACAAGTGAAAAAGGTGTTTTGATTTCAGACATTGACAAAATATGTTTTCATAAAAAGTTATTTGTTTACACAATAAATGGTGTAAACCACTATAGATCACTACTGTTTTTATTTTATTGTTTGTTTTTTAATTTTTAATTATATTGAAGGGTTTAAATAACTTTGAGCTATCAATCCATTATTTTGGGAATGTTCAGGCACTTGCTTTTCCCAACTATTCAATAGATAAATAATTGTGATGATGGGCTATTCTTGTATACTAGACAGGTTTGAGTGTACTGTCTAAGACAGACAGAAGGTAATGGGGATCTTAATAAACTAAACTCAAGAGAGGATCTATCCAACATATCTACCTCAAATTGTCTGGGTGAAGGTTTCTTCAGCATATCGATGGCTTTGGGGGTGTTTTTATGGTATTCTTCAACCTACACTCAATACACGGGTTAAACATTCAATGCATTCTTACAGCTTAAATGAAGTCACATTTGTTTACAATATTTATGATCACACTATACTGATTTCTTCATGAATAAACGTCCTGGCAGGTCCAAACCATCAAATGCTACGTGTGTTTGATTCATGTTTCGACTTTTAGTAATCTGTTTTACCTCATTCAACCAGGAGAGACTGAATGAATCAGAGATTTAAATAATGAACAAAAATAATTTAGTGATCATGCTCCTCATAAGGTAGAATTCAGAGTAGTAGGCCGAAAGTTTTTGGCAATTGGACACCATCATAGGCTGACGGAGGAAAACGCCCAGTCAACTGATCTAGTATCGGGCGGAACAACAAGAGCCTTAGGGCAATATTACTGCATTAAGAGAATGTTTGAACAGTGTCATGAGAGAGAGAGAAATTATAATGAGGTTGATACTGGAATGAGTCTTCCTAATCAAACTTTACCTAACTAACCTTACAAGCTTCATGCCTCTGGATAGAAGGCCTACAATAACTGTGGCTTTGTCACTGTCTCAAGCAAACCATATTTATTACACATGACGAGGAGAGATAAAAACATGTCCCCATTCTTAGAGAAAAATGTTATATCCTCACACGAGTCTATGTATTTGTTTAATGGTGAGATAATACATTTTAACATTCCATATGCTGTGGTCATGACGTGAGTGGCTCCGATTGCAGTGTAGGCTGTAGGTATACAGATAATGTTTAGAGCAAATCCACTACCACTAAACTATCACCAAGCATTCTGGACAGGAACAAGGACATCTAATTTTATCTCACACACTGACCAGAATAAAAAAACGCGTTGCACCCCTCTCTCCTGTCCTGTGTAACCTAGTATCGACACACCCTGTTTAGACAGTGACGTTGCAACAGGTAGTTTCCTGTCATAACAGGTGCAAAATCCTCACCTGCAATTACATCGCTGTAGTGTGTTTTAATGCTATTCCTGCTGCCCAGTTAGTGGAATAAACAATAATTGTCAGAAATGTATACATCAGTATTATTTTATTAGAAGCTTATTGTGTTCCCTCAGTTCTGTTTCCTGTTTTGTTTTGTTTTGTTTATTTACCTCCTCCTCTTTGAGTACAGCTTTCCAGAGGGCTTTTATTGTAAAATATGGAGCTGTACCTGAGGGAAACCCTCAGCAGAGGGCACTGTTGACATATGAGACACTTAGAAAACAGAGGTTGAACTTTTGGCACGTCACCATTGGCTGCTCCACAGTCTAGCAGCGACTTTTTTTTGCTATTATGCAGCACTGCCATCAGTCCTTCTCCCTGGTTTATCATTATTATAAGTTACCCTATGGACACAGAGAGGGATTGGGTTATACTCAGTGGTGGACAATTAATAAGTAGACAATTTATTTACTAGACCTATCATTTATGTAGCCTACCTCAGAAGGCCTATTATTTCACAGGGGAATGTCTTTTTACTCCACTCTTAATAATAGACTTTAAGATAATACTGATTCCCAAATATAAGGCAGCCATAGAGATTTGGGACACCGGAACAAATACAAATAAAAACGTTGGCCTAAATAAATTCACCACATGCCAGCAATAGGTCCATGACCTACACACTAACGTATATTGGGATGGCCCATTTTTATAGGGGGAGAGTGTGCTATACATTTAATAATCATAACCAACAACAAACAAGTGGCGAGCAGGAGCGGCCCCTCCCAAAGTGGATCGGCCCAAACAACGTTTGAATAGGCTACTACTTTCAAGTTCGTTATCAAGCAATGGCAAAGTGAAATGGACCAGTGCCTGTCGAAGACAACAATGGAGAAAACAGAAGATACCTAAATGTGGGAAAAAAAGAAGAGGAAATGAGGTGATGAGAAAACCATAGAGAGAAAAGTTGAGAGGCTGGTGCAGCGAAATAGGCAAAGCTAATAAGATGCATATGTTTTACATGCCAAAGCCAGTGATAGCAGCAATTAAGAAGCCTAGCTAATTTTCACCTGGCTAGTAGTAGCAGCTTCCCAGCTACAATGTTACGGATTTGGACGGCTTTGTGCACTGGCTATGGAATGAACAGTATCATCGACATGGGTCCCAGAGAAAAGTGCACTCATGCTACGTCTTCTTACATCTTAAGGTAGGCGGCCTAGTGTATTTTTTTAGTCTCATCTTTATGGGAGCTTTTTTGACTATATGTGTGTATGTGCTTGAACGTTATAAGAAGGATATATTTTTTTGGTGCACCTGTTGGTCAAAAATACCTTTAACAAAAATGTGTGAGCATATCAATCCTGCTATTCTAAGATGGTGCCATGGTGCATGGTTCATTTGAACGTATTATGATGTCAATCAATCAATCAATCAATCAATCAATCAATCAATCAGACTTTATTTGTAAAGCGCTTATAAAGTCTCCCCCCCCCCCCCCACACACACACACACTCACTCACTCAACACACAATACTTCCCCCCATCCACCCACACACACCTCAAGCAGTCACTTAGTGATAACATTTAAACATTCTTAAAAAACAGGAACTGAGCTGGACTGAACAGTCCATATTAGTCATGAAGTGAATTGCTTCAGTGTGTAAGTGTGCCGCATGCTGCTGGTGCATTAATCTCACATGAACTTGATATTTGCAATTATAAAGCAAGCACCCCCACACCTTCTGAAATTTGGCCAGTCAGGGCCAAAAGGCCAAGGCCGCATTTTTGTCCCAGTCCGCCCCTGGCACTAGCCATGTGCTTCCACTACTCCTACATGCTTTCCTTGCAGGCATTAGTGTCGAGCGGTGGGAGGAAATCTTTCATCTCGTCAGCTGAACTTCCCTCCCTATTGTGTAGTTTAAGTGCTTTACTTTAATGTGTAGGCCCAGGTGCTGCTGCCACTGTCAGAGGTCATGGCTGCCGGATATGGAACACTCAAACACACACGTCTCCATCATGTGGGAATAAATTACATTTTCTAAATGATTAAGGCAGCTTTCTGTTAATTTGCTGTTAGGTGTAAAGCAGAGGAAGCATACAGCGTGTCCACACTGAAGAGAACCTTACTCAGCTGTACGACAGCTCCACTAGTTCCTAGAACAGAATATTTTACTGACTATTTCCCCCCTAATTATTACTGAAAATGATTTCAATGCTGCGTAAAGTAGGCATACTTTACACAATGTGAGTGTACTGAAGCTAAGGGAATCTATAACACTACCATTCTCCCAAGTGATCTGTACTCAAGTGGACTGACTTATTTTATGAACCAACATATCACACTCCAATTTTATTCACAGCAACTAGGTGGCACAGAAATCACAGTCTCTCTCCTATTTTCAAATTCTTATTTATTCATTTTAATTGGCTCAGCATTTCAATGCGTACGCTTCTGTTGAATAGTCCAGTATCCTTTTTTCCCCAGTATCTATTGCGACGTTGTCAGTCAAATATTTGAGATGGTTTATTGGTCCAGTGATTAAGATGGGAAGATTCAGTAAATAGTCTAGTAGATGATCCTTTAAAAAATATGGTTATTTTTACACATAATACATTGGATACGCCCTTGCATATTTATGCTAACTTCTGTAGCATAGTTTTGAAACTGGGGCTGCCAGCTCTTGCATGTCAACAAGTGAGTCTTCTTAAATATTTACTGCGTGAAGTGCTGGCATGTGATTGGAACGGCTTTGATGTCCGCTTGATCCGTGGATATCAACATGTTCAGGTTGTGAGAAGACCAGACAGACAGACAGAGAAAAGTGGCACGTCTTTTTTCTTCCTCCAGTGAAATTCAAGACTACGTTATTGCAGTAACAGAAATGTCTTCCTTTACTAAATTATTTAAAACACTCAACATTACATTTGTGAATCTCAATGAAATGGAGCAAAACTTTGGCAAGTAGTTCAGGAAGCAAAGTCCATCACTCATGGCACATGACATGTAATTCCACCTCAGAATATGACGGATTATTACCTCTGTTTGTCTCTCACAGAGATGCCAGCTGTTAACCACAATAGATATTCATGCTCTGCAGTGACTGTAGACTGATACATCCCTAACAGTGGAGTTGGACCTCTCCGGGGACTACTTGTACCCCGACATACGTAACATCGCTCTTTATGATAACATACTCACAAACAGTTCTTTGTCTGTGAATGACTTTTTGGCAAAAGTAAGAAATATACATGAATTGTTCATGCACAGGCATAGCCCATATATCATTTAAATGATTGCTTTGACGACAATTCTTTACATTTATTTCCCCTGCAAACTCACACAGCACACACAGGCAGCCTGTGGGACCCCGAACAACGAGGAAGTGAAGCCAATGTCAACAGAATATAGGGTTTAGGCGGTCAGCAGCTCTTTTTCACTTATGACATGCTTCCCTGTTCATCTGTGAAGTAATATCATCTATGACTGAGCACCTGCTTCTCTTAACCAAGCCAATTCGCTGCTTGAACAGACATGTGATTTCATGAGTTGATGTTGGCTGCTCGCAGGGCCTACAGAGATGCTTGTGGGCAATGTGTTGGTGTCCACTGGCTTCTGATTTGTAATGGTATGCTGCTACATCTACCTAGGGGGCAGAATTAGCATCGGTAGCCAACTAATTGTCATACATGTTGTAGAGGCTGACTGTTGTGTATTTTCTTTTGGATTTTGTGGCACATGGATTATGATGGTTTCATGCATACTTGAATTAAAGTTGTGAAATATGCTTATGTTGAGTGTTTAGGAATTGCTTTTGTGGCACATTTTCCCTTTTGTATGTTGCCTATTTTCCTATTATTAGTTTACTGCAAACTTAAGTTTTTAGTATTTAGTTTAGTAGGTAATCTTCATTGCTTTGAACACAAAAAAACTCACTCATATTTTCCTAATATGAATTGTTCAACTGGCTTTTGGTGGAAGGCAGGGAGGTTATGCTATTTCATGCTGTGAAAGGATTCAAAGCTCAAAGTCACATTTATGCATGTAATTCGTATACTGTACATATGTGGGGTGGCTTTCCTTTCACATAAGGGAATCACACTGCCAAGATCAAATATCATGTTTTTTATTATGGAAAAAGGATCTCTTCTTTTTACAAAAACACAACACATGTCCAGCTACACATTTTCTATAATTTAACCAAACGTCACAATCGTCGAAAACATCTAACTTCATTTTCAGAAGCTCTCTCTGTGCCACAAACCCCACTCTGTGACAGGAATCCCAACCTGATTACCGTAAGCAGAGGAGGAAAAACAATTCTTATAAAAAAAAACCTTACTACTTTAGCCTTTTGCAGGAAACGGAGAGGGTGGGCTACTGTGACAGTAACGGCACAGTCTTGGCTTTTTCACATAAAATAAACATATTAATAAATTAAGTTTGAATGACCACAAAGAGTGAAACATCTTCATTTGACACAAGGAAAACAACATATCAAGTGACAACAGTTATTGCTTGGCACAGGAGGCGTTAAGACTCAGTTCAAGCTTTGGCACAGTTGACGAATATTTTGATTTGATCATCCGTTTAAATTTTTACAGTAACAAGCGTTTGGATATGCAAACTTTATGCTTTAACCTATTTATTTATTTTAGTTGGAGTAATTTACTTAAGAGCACTGTATTACAGGCTGCTACCCGGCGATATCACAGCACAAGCATGCATTTAATGTTATGCATTTCCTTTGTTAAGAGTCAAAGTTGAGGGCGAGAGCACCTTGAGTGTAATTAATCAGGATATGAATTTTTAAATCTTTTAAAAAGTGTGCTAAATAGTTTCTCAGACTCAAGATAAACCGTTTAAAAGGAATAAATTGATGCACAAAAAACAAATGTTTTATTCTGCCCATTCTTCTTTCTTGTCAAATCCTGAGGCCTGTTTCAGGTAGCTGGTTTTACATACTCTGAGTTTAATCCTGCGCTCTGAGTTGGTCAACTCAGAGCGCAGGGTTGACGAACAGTGGATCAGCGTTGGGTCAATCAACTCTGAGCGTGTTCACTCTGGGTGGAGAGTGTGCATAAAAGCCATCGTCAATGGATCGCTGATAACATGATTCACCATGGAAACGGAAGAAACAAATGCTTGATCCTCCCACTTCTCAAAAAAGAAAAAAAAGAAAAATAAGAAATATTAACGAATGAGCTTATGGAGAAGAATGAACGGGGTTATTGTCTCATAACTCTGATCTAATCACCTCAGCAATTCAGAAAAAAAAACGGTGCAAAAGTTTTTTGTCAAGAGCATCATTGCTTCCGTATGAGAAGCAAGTCTATTTTAAGAATTAAGTTACGCATATCAGCAGCAACAAAATTATTAAGCTGCCGCTGCACAGCATTGCTGACAGTGTTTTCTATTCACTGTATTATGTAGGCAAGCTATAGCCTACTGTGTAGTAAACAGACTCGCTCTTCTTTTAAATGGGGAGGGAAAGATATTAACGTTTGACACATAAGGTGACAGTTTCCATTGTAGATCCTGATTGTTTTATTACCAGATCCCTTGTCCTCTAGTGAACACAGTTTAAATTATTATATTATTTCCATATTCATATTGGGCTATTTAACAAGGCTTGTCTGTGATTTTGGGATGACACAAGTGAACAGTAAAGATTGTGTGCAGCCGCAGAATTACATTTCAACCTGACATAAATAGCCTATGTTCAGTGGCACAGATGTTAAAAAACTCCTGATAATGATAAAAAATAAATAATGAGATACATACAATACAATAGGTTTATTAATCTGAATGTAAAGCATGTTTGTGATGTGTAAGGTGGACACATATGAACGAACGAGGGCTGAGAACAAGGCTACTGATCAGATAAATGATCGATCAAACGTAAAATCATCAGGAAATGATAAAAACATCCCGATGGAGATTTCTATGGAGTGATTTTGCTTTAAACTGTACAGGGTTGCGTTGTGACAGTGACTCTTTCTTCAGTCGGAGCTGCAGCGTAAAGTGAAAACAAACTCAGGGTAGGTCTAACCACCTCCCAAGCAGGTTAGACCCACGGCGTATGTTGCCGCAGTAACTGCCTCTTGGTTGCGCTGAACCTGCTTCTTGAAACGGAAAACCGAGAGTTTCCACTAACTCAGAGCGAACAAACTCTGGGTTGCCTCAAAACCAAACCGGCTACCTGAAACAGGCCTCTGGTGCCTACATTACCCAAAATGCAACTCCACCGCCAACAGTTGGGGATTTAGTTGTGTTATTGTATGCAGATAATGTAGCCTTGAGCCGCTAGCCTCAAGCAGAGAAAAGCAGCGGGTAACTTCAGTCTGGAAAGCTCATGTCTTTCTAACACCACAACCCAGATTTTTTCTTCAGGTTCAACCAACACCAACTCAAGTAAAATCAGTGCAGACTCCCTCTAGGGCCATAGAAGGCTTTGTATAACTTTTTTTTCTGTTAACAGACCTTGATGTGTAAAATCCGAGTCCCCCTTTTAAGACAAACCAGCAGGAATCATGAAAGAGAATGAGTCATTTGCCAGTGTTGTCAGTGCTGACAACTTTAAAACCCAATTCTGCAGAAAATTATTATTCAAATACTTTTGCTACATTCTCATTCAAATTAAGTGCTTTAAAATCATACCATTTATTCTCAAAATTTCTCATTTTGAACTCTTGACTTCAGCGCATAATGTTGTTACTGAGCATCATTTTATACAATGTTTAAATAATAAACATTACACATTGACATTAGTTGTTTGAGCCCCCTTGCAGCACTAGTGGCGACATAGTACACATTCCAAGCCTCAAACAGTCTTCCCTAAGCATCACAGGGCCAAAGCTTTTAGCCTCCAGCTCTTTCATATTCTGTCCTGCTTCACTTCTGGAGGGAAACGACCACATTGTGTAAGAGGAAGGGCGCGGCAACTCCCTCACTTCAAAAGGTTGCTTCCGTGCATCCCGAGCCCCTGCCTAATCTTAAATCCCTGCCTCTCCATAATGTTCCACAGCTTGCGTAGATTGGACTGGGTGATGGTGTCGTCAGGCTTGAGCTGCAGTGCGCGCAGGTAGTTGGCCTCAGCTTCCGGAAGTTTCCCATTCAGGTGGAGGATGGCACCGAGGTTCATAAGCGCAGCCGGGTACTGGGTGGGAGGACAGAGAAACAGTTAGGACAGGGTTCAAAAGTGTGCTTTGAAAAGGAGACAGGAGTGGTGTATTATACCATCAAACAGTGAGTTGTGTGATCTTAGGGTGTCGACTTGCAGGATTTTACAGGATTACTGTACTCGTGGCAACTGTGTCCACCTTGGACATATCTATTTGGACAAACTATTCTTAACTCGCTCTTCTAAGTTCTATATTTGAGACAAAGTTACGTGAGTCATACACACATTTTAGGAAGCTTGCCAAGCTTTTTTTAAGGATGGTGGATTAAGGCAAGGGCTATTGTGAAATTTGCTAAATGCTAGAGGATGAAATATGCATTAAATTAACCTTAATGCAGTCTCACAGCACAGTAGCGGGCATGGACCAAAGACAAAAGAGTGTCCTACTACGACAGTGCCACAGTGAGCAACAGATTGTTTGTGGGCGCGTGTTGAGCATTTTTGAACTAACGCTTTTAGAGGTGTTTTCTTTGGATTTTTTTTTTTAATAGAAATTTCATCTGTCGAAATTTCATAGTGAAACCATCTGGCCCTGAATAGTCTACCAGTCGTAGTAATCGGCACAATCCAGGACTCTCAGCGAGCCATAAGTAAGAAACACACCGAAAAATCTTTTCCTAAAAGTGGTCGGCACCTCATCCCCCAGACCTGGCCCTGTTCCCAGGCCTGCATCCTCACTGCATGACATATGGAAAGCAACTTGGCAAATACTGTAGTTCACTGACTCTCTTTCTCTCAACACAACCATTAGTCTCTAGTCTTAGGTCACTGATATTGTTTACGTTTTTCAGTGTCTGGAATGGGAGCTTGTTATTCTCACCTACTGTGTCACATCATGAATGTTAACAGAGTTGGAAGATTTCCAGTGGCTGCCTGGAAGACGCTTGAAAATTAAATTATTGAAGACAATTTTACAGAGAGAGCAGTATTGTCTGCCACCCATTTTTCACATATCACAACATGTGAATGCACCAATCATTTACGTTTCAAAGGGCTCCCAAACCCCTGTTCTGCCTTTTGTCAATCTGACATATTAAGCCAGATAAATGATGGCCCCTTTGTCTTTCTAAACAAGTATGTGATATGAAAGACAAAGACTGGACTAAATCATTACAAATGGAGGCATGTTTTGAAGTGTTCTGTAAACAGGAAGACAGCCAGAAACCTTTGACAATAACACATTTTTTTTCTAAGGTTAGGTGGTCCTACTGTAATACAATCACAGTGATGATGAAACATATTTAAACTCTTGACCTTCATCCAGTTGCATCTACAACATTTTTAAGATGGCTTCTGCCACTGATCTTCAGCTGATGCCATGATTGAACCATTTATAAAATTGGTTCAAGAGTTATGAACCTTAAAAGATCCCCATGGTACATAGCTGCTGGATACAATATGTCCTGTGCAGCATGAAATGATACCTTATTAGAACAATGCCAGTTTATTAAAACAATGCCACTTTGTTTGGCTGTTCCTTACACAGACACAACAGTCGCTCTTTTAATGAAAATTCGAAATCAAAAGGTCTGCGTTGTATTTGAGATGAACCTCTTTCTGTGTGGCATAAAACTCTACTTTTTTTACGTTTACTCTGGAGGCACACATTCATTAACTTTCCTAGCACAAAGAGCAAGCACTGAGTCTTTCATGACCTTAAAGCTACTGGATTAAGTTGAAATTTGAGAGACTGTCGTTCGCTAAGCAGACGTGTGCAGGGGAAAATGTCAAAGACAAGAGGCGCTTTACTCGTGACAGTTGACAAGAGAAGCCCTCAGCATGTCTGATTGTGCACATGAAGGCTTCCAGACCGAATTATAATTACTGTGACTTTCAGGTAGCTTACTTTTTGAAACAGAATAAAATACAAACACATGGCTGTGCTAATTAAAATGGACAACCAGCATGCTACCCTTTAGGCAGACTTTATCTAAATGTAAAGCAGTGATTGCCAGCAAGTGCTTGTTCCCTGTGGGGTAGCTCTGCAGTTACAAGGTGGTATGTGGAAATATTAAAGAGAAGCTCAGTTAATTTGAATAAAAAAAAGAAAAACTCAGAAAATAACCTGAATGTGTTGCCATTGAGAGTGAGTGAAATCGTGTTGGTAAGCTGGCAGACAGGTAGTTGACAGGTAAAAGTTATGCATAATTGGTTGAAATTGTTATCTTAAAAGTAGTAGGTTGGAAAACATTGTTTAAAGTACTGTAATAGATACATGGTAGTAATTGCTGAGTTAGGGCCCGTGTCCACTTAACGCCCTTTACCCACCGCAAGCGCCTTTTTTTTTCAATTGATTCCCAATGAGAAGCGGCCGCCTCGGCAAAAGACAGCCACTCGGAGAAAAGGCGCAGCGTTTTTTCCAAGCGTTTTTGCCTTTTTGTGCGGCCGCTTCGAGTTTCTCCAGCTGAAAAAAGTTCAACCTTTCAGAAAGGCGGCGGGGACGTCACCACCGCTTTTTTTTCAACGGGCCAATCAGATAGTAGATCGTCGGGACTCGTCGCCTTGGCAACAAAGAAGACGGAAGAGAAACTGCTTTTTCCGTCTCTGTTTACCCGAAACTGTACGAAAATAGTGACTTAAAATGACCACAACAGAGGGAGGAGAGCCCGTTTGTGGGAGCAGTAGGCGAACACTTGATTGGCTGTATTTTTATCTACTACGGATCGTTTCATGCGCACACGTCAGCCTACAACTTGCTCCGTGTGTGTTTGTAGGGGCCGCGATAACTCCTCATCCAAACAGAGGATGGTGGAAAGTATTCTCCATTTCATTAGACTACTCATTAAAATATAATGATTTTAAAAAGAGAACAGTAGGTTCAAACTGTTAAACCAGTGTTGATCATAGGTCTGACAGTGACAGATGACGATCAGCTTTTTTCTCTCCCCCTCTCACAGCGTTCTCTCTCCCAGCGCATTAAAACGCTTGAAAAAAGCGGCCGAAAGAAACGCTCAGTAGACACACTCCCGAGCGCACAGCCAGCGTTTAACGCTGGAAAAAGGCGTTAGGTGGATACGGGCCCTTATGTATTCACAGTAGAAGTTGGCTAAAAGCATATAGTATTTAAAACAAAATTGCTAATAAAATCAGTCAAAATAGCCAGCTCAGTAAAATCACTTTGCTAAAAGCAAAGAGCTGAAATGCATTAGCTAAAATAATCTGTGAAAATAGTTAACTCGTAGATAGGTAACATAGTTTGAATATACTTAAAGTCATGGACAAACAAGCTTGGAACTTGATGAGTGGTATCGATTGGAGGTTTAGTTGATTGATAAAAGTCTAACCCCCTCTCCTGACTGAACTGGCAACACAAGTCACAGAATAGACTAACGTGATAGATGAGTGCAGGAAACTCCTTCTAAGTCTGGTCTAAAAACAAAGACTTAAATACTGTGACTCTAAAGCCCATATCTCACTGGGCTGCGACTGTTTGCGACAAGTTGGAGACTGCATTCGCGAGGGAGTCTCTAAACTGTCTCCAAACGTTCGCGGAGGTCTCAATTTCCTCGCAGAGCCGCGCAGTCCTGTCGCATGAATTTTGAACATGTTCAAAAAAAGTGTGTGACAAATCTAGTCTCAAAATAGTCTCAGAGTGGTCGCATGTGTCTCTAACACGTTGCAAACCCTTCTCAATTTAGTTTCCGCGAGTCAGAAAGTGCGAGCAATGTCAGACAACTTTGCGAGGGGTTGGCGACATATGAAACTAAATTGTGACTGATTTGAGACAAAAATGAGACTGACATTCCGTTCGTGTGACGCTCGCCAGACGTTAGCGAGACATAAATGCGAGCTCCCGGCAAGTGTTGGCCAGGACATTCGCAAACGTGTGAGGAACAAACTCGGTGAGACTGCAAGTGAAAACTGTCGCTAATTCGCATATTTTGTCGCAATTTTGTGTCTCCAACTTGTCGCACACTGTCGCAGCCCAGTGAGATAGGGGCTTAAGCTAGAGCAGTCCACGCTCCCTTTTTCCTTTTGAAGTGATTCATAACGGGCAGAAACAGGATATAATAGCCCCCAAGTTTAACCACATATGCTGACATCGAGAGACATGATATCCCAGCAGGCTATGTCTGTTTTTCTATTATGATCAAATATTTACTCTGAAGCTGAATGTATGAATTTGAATGTCAGGCGACTCAACCACTGGACTCTTCTCTTTGCGTTTTTTCTTGTGTCTCTTTTTTGTGGTTGCATCGAGGCTCTAGGTTCAGCGCCGTGAACAGAACAGAGTTTTCCATTTTATATTTTCAGCTGCATCGCTATTTGCCAGGAACAACAGTGCTAACATGATGGCAGAATGATGGGTAATGTGTGGTATGTTGTAAATTGAATTTACAGTGCAGGCGTGTGTGTGCATTTCCATGATAAATGCTAACAGGCCCACCAGTCCAGGTACTTACATCTGGTCTGAGGCTGGCTGCACGCTCATACTGCCTCTCTGCTGCCTCATTAAGACTGGCCTGTCTGAAGGAAAGAAAAGTCAAAATTAGCCACAACACAGTTAATATTAATTATATTGTACTAATAAAGATGAAAAATTTTATTAATTCATCATTGCACAGCCATGTTAATCACTGTTAGTTATCGACATTCATTTCAAGTGTAAATTTGAGTAGTGACTTTACTTGTACTTTTCATGGGAGTAATTATTAATTTCATTTGATGAATTTATGGAATTTATCATACATCAATCTAGGCCTCTTGGAGGGTCCAGAACTCAAGGTTTTGGGAACAATAAGTTTTAACTAAATATTTTTAGTGCATACTTAAGTAAATATTAATTGACTAATGTTTAAATTCCAAGGATTATTGTTACTTATTAACATACAATTGTTACAGGTCCTACTTTTTTACCCGATAATAGATCATGTGTCTTTGGGCACTTTTGGGATTAATTTCTAATAAAATAACAAATTCATGGCAAAGATGTTCTCAGCAAGCTAAAAAACATGGCTTTATTGGTATTCAAACTAGTGCATGATGTAACGTAAAAGCCAACAGGTGATACAGATCATTCTTCAGATGAGGCTACTGTTGAAATATGTTTTAAATAAGCTTATGAAATACTTTAAGTTTCTGATAAAATCATTTGGTAATAGAGTAATAATTCTGCGTCCAGTTAATCATTTTGTGGCGGTGTAATAACTGCAATAATAATGGCAATGACTTACTCGAAGATGAGGACTCACTCACTTTCCATTACGCCTTAGTTATTATTTATCAGGGTATGATGAAGAAAGATGGGTGTTTTGATGATGCCAAAAACACTTCACCCCTTTGTTTATAAAATGGCAGCAGTCAATCGGCTACAGTTTTATCCAAAGAGTGCATGAACCAGACTTGGCCATGCCAAAGTTAATAAAGTCATGGAAACCAACCTTTCCGATATGGCTAATAATATTTATAAGACTGTGACTCAGGTCAAAAAAGGCCTTGAGTATGCATCTAACACATAATCAGAATTCAAAACTGACTATCGTAGTCATCATCTTATACCACGCTTCCTTGGTCATTGTTTAGTCTGGTCAAGTGCTCGAGAGTGAATAAAGAATACAGATAAAATGAATGGGAAGTCGGGCTGTAAGGAGAGTAACACTGTAGAAGAAAAGGTAAATATGTATTCTTTATTCTACAACCCAGACCAATTAAAAAGAAGTTTACCAACCAAATTGTTTTGCTACAATGTGGTGTACTACTGAGTACGCAAACATTTCGAGGAAAAGCTTTCATCAAACTGGATATTGGGTCATTATTATAATTCTGGTTATGGTCAGATAATATTTGCTGTAAAAAATCAAATCAAATAAGCTAAGATTTGCAGCTCACCTTGATAACCAGTGGAGAAGCTTAAGTGGAAATCCGACAGGTGTGTGTCACATTCATTAAAGCCTGATCCTAATCTTTTTGGATTTATGTAGCGGTCTGTCTCATCTGAAAATAACCATTTCAACCACAATACGGTGGAATGATCTCTCTTTTTGATTTACTCTAAGGCTTCCGAAAGCAAACGCCAGCAAAACCCTGAGACTTTTAACTTTTCTTTTTTTATACTTATCCCCAGTGGTGTTGCATTTAGATGGATGCTAGAGAGCAGTAATGCCTTTTCCTGATATGTAGAGCAAAAAGGAACGAAGGCACGTCACTTGAGTATTTCCTTGAGCTGCTGGAAGCGGAGGACATTGCAGTCCCTTCCTATTCAATACGTTTTAAAACTCATACACTCTGTGCGCCAAACTTTAAGTGAACATTCTCCAAAGGCTTCTTTACAAGCCCTGGTCTCACTATGATGAACAGAAACAAAACTGCTGTTTATAAATGTTACACAAGATAGCTTTTATGGCGGGTATTACCATAGAGAGGGCATTTACTATTCTATAACATCGGAATGATTCATATTTTTAAAGATGGTTATTAAATTGGCAAAGATACAGAATAAACCCCACATATGGCAAAGCAGCACAGCAGAAAATTCAGTAAATACAGGATTTCAAAAAACCTCAGCATTTCTTGAATTATACGCTCATTCAATTTTCTGTGCAGTCTGCTTTTTTCCAAGTAGGGAAACTCCGTTTCCTGTAGAGTTGTTGTTATTTTATGTCAGCAGTTTAGCCAACCTGAGCATGTGAGCAGCACTGAAGACCACATCAAACTCGGTGCCGTCCAACTCTGCAGCTCTCTCCGCCATCTCTGCCGCCTCGGCAAGACGTGACTGCTCCAGCAGGAACTGACCTTGAAAGTGGGGGAAGACAGAGGAAGTGCATATATTTCTAGGGGGTAGTAGAAGAAGTTCTGTACTCTAGTCAAGACTGAAATGTTTCAACAACTTACGGAAGTATAAGGATGTAATTTTGTACAGACGTTTGAATTAGAATTTTTTATTTTATTTCAGACATATCAAAAACAATACAAAACTAAATTAAAAACATAAAAATACAATAAACAAAATTTATGTTTAAATGACTTCACAAAAAGAAAAAAAAGAAAACAAATGATCTGTATTGATGTGATATGCCTGAAAAGGAGCAGGAAGAAGTATACACTTATTTAATCCTACCCCTTTTCCATAGTAAAAGAAATAAAAATATTTATTGTATTCGCTTCTTGTAATCCATATAATCTCTAAACAATCTATCTATACAATTGGCGATACTATATTTGACATTTACGATCTATACATACATATGTTCATGGTCCCTGTGGGCCTGGCCCTTTTTAGTTTTTTGTGAAATATCTCTACTAATATTGGATAGATTTCCATGTCATTTGGCATTAGATGTTCAGGGCGTCAAGAGGATGAACACTAATTAATCCGGTGATGCCATGATCTTTCCTGTAGTGTTCAGAATTTTCCTTTAACCACTAAAAATATCTCAATACCTACTGGATGGATTCCCACAGAAATCCATGGTTCCTCCTAGGGCTGCACGATATTGCCCAAAATGATTATCACGATTATTTTGGTCAATATTGATATCACGATATTTTACCACGATTATTCAGTAATTGTAGTGAGTAAAATATTTTTATTGGATTGTCACGTAAACATAACAGCGCTTTCATATCCATGTGATCGGCTATGCAATATTACTGATAATGTACATATATTTGCATAAATATAATAAATATTTACCTGAAGTCAATGCATTTCCACAAAGAAAATATAAATCAAAATATTGCACCAAAACTTTACTCAAAATCAAATCAACAGAGCACTGCTTTAACTTTTCCTTGTGCTACATTTCTGTTGAATAACACATCTTTGTTTCCTCACCTGACCTCATTGCATCTCCTAAAAGCAAAATATAAAATATTTTACTCCATTCATTGTACCTGCATGATGGATGTGTATAAAACTTGATTTTGAACTAAATAAAATTGTGCCCACAATGTATAACTAAAATAAGTATATTATGAGCTGCGCCCTGTCAAAATAAATCACAACCTATATGGCTCTACTATGTCGGAATTTTATTTGAAAGGACGGAGACGGGAAGTGGCAGGTAACACTCAGCAACACGTTAGTTAAATGTTGCTGCCTCTCATGCCTTTACTCCCAACGCGAGGTTTCATCTTCGCTTCAGGTCGTGTGTACGCTGAGGCACTGACTGTATGGAGTTATTAGCAACCCTGGGAGCTTGTCTAATAACTGGAATAGTCATTGCAAACCCACTAGGTTCTTATGTAATCAAAACGTAGTTCAATACGCCAGTAAATAGGAACGACCAAGGATACGAACTAGCAACGGTGGAATAGTCTACTCGCCCAGCTAGACTGCTTCAGCTGACTGAAGGCTCCGGCTCAGCTGTTAGCCACAGAGCTACTGTTTTGCTAACACAACTCAAGACTCGCACACTGTACACAGTAAATGTAATCGGCCAACATGCTTAACCAGAGCACCATCTAGCTAACAAAGCATTATCCCCCAAAATCTATAACACAATTCACGGAGAAAATGACTGCCGAACATGTACATGGCGGGCTGCAGCCTGAAGCAAAACGTACTCACGTCGTCTTGCTGGAGTCCTGTCGGACATTAACCATGACTCCTGTGTTCCCTGCTCTCCTGATACATGCAAAGACGTGTTGAAAAAGTATTCCATTGTTTTCTGAACGAGTAGCCCTGTTTGTGGACGTCTATCCATCAAAACTATGACCCGTTCGCTATACATTATACTCTTGACAGCGGTCTGTCTGGCTGGATAACAGACCTGGCAAAGTGTCATGTAATAATGGGTTATAAATCCGGCCCCACACAAAAAAAGAGACTAACAAGGGGATGTATGTGATTTCACAAGCGCAGATGTCTGCTCTCGCTCGCGCGATAAGCAGCAGCAGCAGCTTGCTTCTTCGCGCGGCTCTTGGAGTGCTTTTTATCTATGCGGGCAGAAAATTGTTCACACTTTGGGGGCGGAGCCACTGGACTTACATTGACAGCTCTCGGGGAACCTGGGGTTGCCAGGTTGGAGCATGAACAGGCACATGATCAGCGAGTGGTTTGGGGAGTGATTGATTTGCTTCGCAGCTGAGCACACATTTAAAATATCGCACATTCATGTACACGTCATCGTGGGAAGCCAATATCGTCATCGCGATGAAAATTCGATATATTGTGCAGCCCTAGTTCCTCCCTAATGAGGCCTAATGTGTGATCATAGGCCCACCATGATGATAACACTTAGTTTTAATTAAAATGTCGTCGTTGATTGAAGTTCTTTTTAAGATAGGTCTATGTCCACCTCAGGATGAACTGTGATATCTTGCAGATCCCCGATATTTTTCCTCTAGGACCATCATCAGGTCACAATTTGATAATCAAAAAAGTTAACATGCTAAAATAAATCGGTAAACATCATACAAGCTCAAAATTCAGCATGTAATCATTGTAAGCATGTTAGCATGATATAGATTATTTTGTGTCTATGTACAGACCTTCATACTCTTTGTCTTGTTAACTTAAGGCGAGACACCCCAGGTGAATAGGGATTTTTTTTTAACTTATAGATATCATCATGAAACTTTGCCAGTTGATTACTGACACTAACACAATTATTTTTTGTATTACATGTTTTTCTTTAATATTTTATTAAATATGCAAATATGGCAATATTTAACCAATTATGCGAAAATTTGGGTCATTTTTCGAGAAAAATTTTGAGATGTTGGATAAAGCTAGAGTTAAAATCTCTATTTTATTTTAACCACATATTAGTTTCTAAAGTTTTTACACAACAGATTTTGGATACAGCCTTTTTTCATTTAATAAATCAAAAAAGACTATGTACATGTCTTAGAAATGCATTTTAGACATGTTTTTAGGAGGAAAATGTATCATAAATCAGACAATTAACAATATAGTAACAAATCCTTGTGTAAAAACCTTTAAAATAGTGCTATGAATGATCATAGAAAGTTTGGTTGATGTCAGTGGTCTAGAAGTTGAGATATCTTTCGCAGAGTATTGGAAAAAGCTCATTTTGAGAAAACGGCCGTTAAAGATAAAAACGTGAATTCTGCTGATAATCACTGATTATAGCTAGAGTAATTTATTGAATTAGGCCCTACACCCCTCAATGCCTGCTTAACATATATAAACCATAGCATAGTAACATTTACATCCACATGCTAATTTAAACGTGGTTAATTTATTATTAGCCACTGTCTGTCAACCTGCTCCTGTCGGCACAGACGCTCTCTCTCCCCACCATCTCCCCTCTGATCGTCTGACAGTCTGTGTCTCCCCGACGTGATCGGCGTGATTTACATGTCTTAAACACTTCTCCCCTTAAAATGGCGATCATGTAATGTCCGTAGCCAATTGATTATTTTTTTTGTCTTGGTTTGGCATATTTTCGACGTTTTTCCCATTTTATTTTGTGATTTTCGAGCTACCCGGGGCTAGCATCACGTGATGCCTTTTAGCGAATCACATCGTCAGAAATGTGCATTAGCCAATGAGGTCGCTTTCCTAGCATTGAATCCCTCCTCACACTTTCACGATTGGTTACTGATACAAAGGAAATGACCATATTTAGATCAGATAACGTTGTTCTTGAGATTCAGAGCTTTCCAACAGTACCATGGTTATTATGATTCATACAGCGGTCGCGGTGCTGTATGTTACGTTAGAATGCTCACTTTTGACGAATTTAGGAGCAAAATACAGACGCAAGCAGTCAAAGTTTAGTAAAATAAACACCTAAAACGTATATTTTGGACCTTTTATCCATACTAGTATGAAAGAAGACATGTTATGGAAGCTAAATAGACACAAATCTCAAAATTGACCAGTGCTTAAAAAAACGATGTTTTTGCCTGCCGTGTCTCGCCTTAACCAAATAGATGTTTTTTTTTTTGCTATGACTCCAAAATTTAGGATTTGTTATCAAACTTGTAGCAAACTAATAGAAGCGATTTTGATGGGAAAGCTTGGACAGAAGCTCTGACATCCAAAGACAACTTGAGGGAAACAAAGAAAGATGCATCGAGGAAGCGAAAGAGAAAAGTGCCACAGGATATGCGACAAGGAGGCAGAGACGTCTGGAGAAAAGTGAGACAGGGAAAGGATTGACGTTTTGCCTGGCAACATTTGACAACACAGACAAGAAGGATGTGTTTCATGCGTTTCTTGTGGGAGTCCTGCCACCTGGTGCTGCACCCACAAGTGCCGACTCAGTGGCTATAAATTAACAGCCAAGCCGGGGCCACAGATGTTACTGAGTGTAGGAAGAGGGGGATGTGGGGAGAGTTTATTGAGGTGCGGTTCTTTTGCCTTTTCTCTTACTGAAAACAAGACATCAAAAATGCCATTTAAAACCGGGTCGCATGAGGGACAGTTGCATTACAATGTGTTACTGTGAACAATGGCAGGAAAAGGGGGCCTTGTCCTGACTATCCCCTGTGTCTTTACTTCCTTGCACTCTCACACGTTTGTCTTTGTGTACGCATCCGTTGTGTTTTTAATGCGGACAGATATCATCACTCCTTACGCACTCACATGAAGCTCATCCAGAGAACCCAGGATAGGTATAAAGCAGCCAGACTTGAGATAAAGGAGGCACCAACCCAAATAAAAATCACCTATAGCAAGACGCTACAAGATAACATTGAGGAAAGCAAAATAGCCAGATAGGCAGGTTTGGAGAAAACAAGTGTAAGGGGGGAAACAGCTTGGTCCAAAGACAGCAAAGCACCCCTTGCCAGGGACCAAGCCAAAACTAGAACCCCAAAGACATCCAGTGCAGAGAAAGCACCAGGAGGAATGGAGGGAGATAAGGAAGAGGAGAAAGGGGAGAAGGAACAATGGCACTTTCATCCAGACGGGACAGATTTCATTTCCTATGAATATCCTGGAGATAGCGACGTGGAGCAGCGTGAAGCTTATTCCGCAAAAACAGATATGGAATACTCCGTCAACAGCAGAACAAGGCAGAAAGTGGGTATCATGTTTTACTCTCCGTTACGAATGGTAAACATTGTACTCCGATCCTGTATCCTGGCTCAGATAAGCACAGCACACATGTTCATTGTATGCTTGTTTTGCACCATATGCAAAAACTTCAGACGGCTCCAATGCTGCCAGCGGCCGAAAACAGTTACTGTGGTGCAGGGATTTCTAAAACACGTCCGTTAATTTTTGGGGAAAAGGATAAAAACAGTCAGGGTATTTGACACTTCCCAAATGATTACCACACTGGTTTGATTCTTTCCAAGAAACACTTTCAGGTTACGTAAGCTGCAAGCTTGGACACGGGTTGGTTTACAACACAAATTGCAATAGGAGCTGGAATATTTTAATGACTCTTAAGTCTAAGGGGTACACTACACAGTTTGGGTCTCAGATAAAAGCTCCTACCTAATAATCATCATGAGCACAGCTTACCGCAGCAAAGCCTGACTCTTACAGTAATGCCTTTGGTAGAGGTTTGGATTATAGGAATATTAAAGTTGGTTGGAAAAGCACTTCAAATGATCCTTTCATAGCTCTGGCAACCACATCTTTTTTTTAAAGCTCCCATATTGTGCAAACGCACTTTTCCGATGTTTGTGAACATAATTATGGGTCTACGGTGTGCCTACAGACTGCCAAAGTATCAAAAAAAAGAAAGCTCTCTCCTTTTCTCACTCTTCCCTTTTCTGAAACCCTCCACCTCTCCACCCAATATACTCCAGTCAGAATTCTCCCCGTTTCTGACGTCAACAACTGGAAAGCCAGAAGCTTCCACTGTGCAGTCCACCCCCCTATTTCTTATTGGTCCACGGCCCCGAGATCCTCTCGAAAAATATTCCTTCACCCCCATGTTGTTTGCTTGTTGCTAAGTGACAAGATGCCTGTAGTACAGCAAAACATGATGAATGTTGCATAATCCACTAATTTATCTTAACCACAGCAGCCTCGTTTTTAATAGCACAACGGATAGGAAGCTACTTGTGCTTTTTTTCAAACGGTGAAACTGAAATAAATGTTTTCATTGGTATTTTTGCCTGACTGGTGCATAGCTATTAGCTTTGTGACAAGCATTCAGCTTTTGCTCATTAAAACATATTTCTATTCCCCACACCAGTCTGGAAATTCCTCGTTTTTAACAGGACAAAGGATTGGAAGGTATACTGAAGAAGTCTGACTTTGAAGATAATTTTTTCACTGATTTTAGTGGTATTGTTAGCAGCTAGTTCCCGAGCTAGCTTCGCAGTAGCCACAATCTTTTGCAGCATTTTTATTGTGAACATGCCGTTTCCATTAGCGTGTGGCTGTCAGTGCATCTGTATGAACATAGTCTTTCATGTAGACAAGGATAGGTCATGTCAAACTGTTCAAAGTGTGTTACTAGCACTAGATTTGGTTCTTCTCATGGGTAGGCTAAACCTAACTGTGCTAACAGGCTATACGTCATCATTGTTTACAAACAGACAGAGGGCGAGGCGTATCTGGCTTCGCTTCCGGACAGGGGGCGCGGGGAGCTCAAAGATTGTATATTCACAAGGGGAGCTGCAGCTCTTTTTAAAAAATAGGCCATTGTGAGATTAGCTGAACATCAGTACAATAAATTATCTGAAAGTTTTTTTTCAGCAAACAATTAAAGAAAAACGTATTAGGGACCACTAAGACCATATAATATGGTGTATAATAGAACCGAAAAGTGTATAATATGGGAGCTTTGGGCATTTTTATGCTTTATTGATAGTGTAGAGACAGAGTTGAAATGGGGCAGAGAGGGGAGTGACATGCAGAGAACGACTGCTGGAATCGAACACGGGTCCGCTGCTGGCCGAGGCCCATGGGGGGGGACACCCTACCAACTGAGCTAAGGGCGCCCCCTTAACCACAGCGACATTTTTGAGGACAGTAGCATCCATATGTTTGAGTCTGAACCCTTTTGATATCTCTTCTTACCATAGTGCATGTAGCAGTTTCCTTTAGTCGGGTCTAGTTGAATAGCTTTCAGATAGTACTTCTCTGCTTCTGTCTTCTGACCCTAAAGGGAAGGAAGGATGTTATTGATTACACCTGACACTTAATGCATGTTTAATTTTTGTGAGGTGGTAGCTGAGTCTGTGGTTTAAAATTAGAATAAATTAGAAGCATTTGCATACTGTTTAGTTGGATATATTGTCACAAATGTATTCAAAGACACGTAGCTACAAAAATCCCTTGGATTTGATCGGCTATTTCAATTTTTAGTAGCACTGACATCAGTTGACTCAAGAAGGTAACCCTGCTGTTAAGTTTCAGCAGGAAGCGGACGCTCATAAAGAACAAAGTATCCCACACTTAACCTTTTTAAAGGAAATCCTCCAAGGTGTAAGTGTGTGCTTACCTGCAACCAAATAGATATTGCTTCTGGGTACATGAGGCTCAACTTTTTGTTTCATCCCTCAGCGCTAATTGCTTCCATATTGCCAACGGACTCGCGCCACAAGAATTAAGAAGATTGGCCCTATTAGGTTTGCGTCATTAGCCATTTCCTATGCCCACAAATGGCTCCAAATGAATGAGCTAAAATATCTCGGGCCTGGGTGGCTTATTTCCCATTTACTCTGACTCTTTTGTCTTCATATTCAATTGAACCCTCTCCAATCAGCCATCTGTCAGAAGTGGAAGTAGAGTGGCTGACTCCAGTGAGGTTGGAGCGAATCATTATTTAGCAACCATACCAAATGGTGTGCAGTAGGGATGACCCGAATTATTCGAATATCCGAGTATTCGTTTGTTAAATTAGTATTCGGAGCTCAATTCAGTATTCGGGATATTTGTTTTTTTGGCAGTTGCCCTTTCAAACCACAACTGGTGATATCAGCTGTAGTAGGCTACGTGATGTTACCAGAGTGAGGCAAACTAAAAGCGGCACCAAGCGCTAGAGGGAGAGAGAGATGGAGGAAGAATAGATTGTGTTCCTAATAACTCTATAGGCTACCACAACATAAGCGCGATTTCGGAAGGAAATGTAATGCTTGACGTAATGCTAACGTTAGCTTATTCAGGCCATGCTATTCAGCCATCATCAACCGTGACTTGCTTGCATCATGGGAATAGGCGGTCAATAATGGATATAATATGGACACAACAGACTATCAATATTGGATCTTTGTATGGATTTATAAATCGCCAAAAAGATGCACGTTCCTGGATGAATTGATAAGCTCCTGTATGGGTTACGATGGCGCAGAGGACAGCTGATTTGGAACGGAAAAACAGCTGTTTGCCTCCACGGGGAAAAAGTAATGACTCCGACTTTACTACAGTTCGAAAGTTATTAAAGCATCAACAAACTACGCAGCTTGCTGTCTCGGCTCACACACTCGGTTTCAGTGAGTACATTGGCATTATTAATGTTGGTTTGATGGTGTGTTTTTCTGGAACGAATATCCGAATATTCGCTCGGAAAAACCAACGAATACTCGAAGCCTGAAAAATGGCATTCGGGCCAGTCCTAGTGTGCAGTAATCTCAAACACTTTTACTGTATGTGTTTCTGTTGGTGATTAGCATGTATGTGTAAATGTACATGTTAGTTAAATTCTTAAATCAGCATAGTGACCACCATCCTTTCCCTAATGCACACCACACCCTTCTGACTCAAGCAAGAGATATCTGAGCAGAAGCAGGGCTCTAATGTTACTCTAGACTTACTGGAGGCACTTTGACCTTGGGAGAAATACTGCAAATTAGTGGCTTTAGGAGTTGCACTTTTGCAATTTGCTGTGGGAAATAGATGGGTACAAGACTATCAGGTTCCTGATTTACTTTTAAGGGAGGGGCAGAGGGTCACTTTGAAAGTGTAGTAGCACATGAGCAACACACTCTAACTTTCAGGGATATGAAAACAGGCACAACAGCACATGTTGGGGTGAACCACGGTGCAAGGCTTCGGTTTGACCTTTCCTCCCCATGTCTGAATCGTCGATTGACTCCAGCGGAACAGCCAAAAAAATTAGCCGATGGAGGAAGCAGAGTAATTGCATTATAAGCCTGTCCACTGGCCTATTGTCCGGGGTCCATCCAATCTCCTGTTTCTAAAGCCCCTGTAGTGGTGGAGGGGGGCCTCTCCATGAGTTAGGGCCATGCTTAGATCTGGAGGACTGAGCCTGAGGGAGCGCAGCAGATGTCCTGCCTCACTGAGTGACTCTAATATGAACCTTTGATTTAGGTGTATGTGTGCGTGTGTTTGAGTGCTTATATCTTCAAATCTTTCCACAAAGAACGGAAATTATCAGAATTGAAGTCAAAAGCAGCTGCAAGTTTGTGAGACACTGCAGGTTGCTTGTGTCTTCACTCAGCAGAGAAGGTCGTGAAAGTGAGGAGGGTCAAACATCTCAAGAGAGATTACACAGTTTAAACCCCCGCACCTTGACCTGACTCAGCTGTGAACACATCAACAATGTGTTTTTTGTTTTCATGGAATGGAAGAGGTGGTAGTCAAGGGAAGGGGAGGGCAGGGCAGAAAGTTTTTTTGCAAGAAAAAATCTTTCGAAGTTGGGCAAACTTCAGCGTCATTGATGCCGGCCAACACACAAATGTACACTCAACAAAAATATAAACGCAACACTTTTGTTTTTGCTCCCATTTTTCATGAGATGGACTTAAAGATCTAAAATTCATTCCAGATACACAATATTACCATTTCTCTCAAACATTGTTCACAAATCTGTCTAAATGTGTGATAGTGAGCACTTCTGCTTTGCTGAGATAATCCATCCCACCTCACAGGTGTGCCACATCAAGATGCTGATCTGACATCATGATTAGTGCACAGGTGTGCCTTAGACTGTCCACAATAAAAGGCCACTCTGAAATGGGATGGATTATCTCAGCAAAGCAGAAGTGCTCACTATCACACATTTAGACAGATTTGTGAACAATGTTTGAGAGAAATGGTAATATTGTGTATCTGGAATGAATTTTAGATCTTTAAGTCCATCTCATGAAAAATGGGAGCAAAAACAAAAGTGTTGCGTTTATATTTTTGTTGAGTGTATATGAGATACAGTAAACGTAATGCAACACACGCACACAGTGGAACTCATCCAAACACAGATGGGTAGCTTACCTCCACACCAGACAAACTCCCAATGTCTGTGACCTTCAGACATGAACTCAAACAGACCCTATATGAGCCGTTTTTTTAAAGCAATTTGGCATTTATCGTAACATTTCTGCCTTAATTTATTCTTTCACACCATCTCATCTCTTCTCATTGGACTGGAAGTGCTGGAGTTCAAACTCCAAGATGTGTCATGATTTCTCTTGTTGGCCTTTTTATCAGGGGAGATGAGTTGGTTTAGTACGCGACTTTCAAAGTTGTAAGCTCATAAGAATTATCGCAGCTCTTCAGGCTCTGCAGAGGAATCGATGCAGTGCATTCGCTTTGCAATGATGTCCAATAAGTCAGTCAATATGCATAATTCATCACCTAACTCCGGGACTTCATGTCCGACTTAATTAACTCTGCCAGGTAGTTAACCACCGCAATCGTTACAAAGATAATGCTTCAGCTCACCTCATAGTTTGTCCCCTGTCTGTGTGTGTGTGTGTGTGTGTGTGTGTGTGTGTGTGTGTGTGTGTGTGTGTGCCTGACTTACAATGATGGACAGTAGTTTGCCATATGTAAGGTGGGCAGGGATATGGTCAGGTTTGGTCTTGAGGGACTCTCTGTACCAGTGGCTTGCTTCCTCCAGCCTGTTCAACCTCATGTAGGCCTCTCCTGAAACACATTACAGATCAGGAATCAGGTTAGATTATTTTAGGTTAATAATGATTTATTTTTATTTTTATGGCTTTTATCCTCTTTAACAAAACATTTGCATCCCTGGCATATTTGTTTAAATAAAATATATCAGTCAAGAATATTATCACTAAATGCAAAAATATTTTACAGCTCACCCATACATTATTTTTTTTACGAGGGTCACATTTCCTTTCAATTAATGAATGAAATAAGACGGTTTTACTCATTACGTTTCGGCACGCTAGTTACTGTCAGAATGTTACGTTTCATCTAGATAGGCAATTTATTTAATTTAAGAATGATTTAATGACCAAGACGTTTTGTCAAGGACAAATAGTCAACAGCCCTCATGGTTTATGGCTTGAGCAGATCTTGGCAGTGTGCAGAGTCGGGTGTCTGAGTCTGCTGAGGTGTACAAACCATAGACTGTATAGGTACTAAACACTAGAAGCACCACCTGTTATATATTTGTAATATGCGG
Organism: Hyperoplus lanceolatus; assembly: GCA_026929865.2. Lineage (NCBI taxonomy): Eukaryota > Metazoa > Chordata > Actinopteri > Uranoscopiformes > Ammodytidae > Hyperoplus > Hyperoplus lanceolatus. Next base: position 15,190,610 of record CM049416.1, read on the forward strand.
CCTCCTGGTCACCCCAGTGTTTGGACCCTAGTACACCTGCTCGCAGGTCTGGTTTATATATGTTAACATACCCTGGGAACGTAGATTAAAAGTGAGTACTAAGTTCACAATGCTTCTCAAACAAATTGCTCATATCTAATGTTTTTGGTGTAGGAGAAATACACTGCCTTGAACTCTCATCCTTAGGGTCAACATTACTCACATGCTGAATAAATACATGAGTAATTACAGTTTTCTCTAAAGGAATAACTGTTGTCTTTAAAACTTTGAGATTTAGTTTGATCTGACAAAATTCTGTTGGCCCTAGGGGGTTAAATGACATCAGTTTTAACAAAGAATTCCCTGGACATCAAATGAACATAAACACTGCCTTCCTTCAACCCGTCCCTCCACCTGAAAAAACACAACCCCTTACTCTCATTTAGCTTGTCCGAGGGACGTTTCACAGACATCTCCCTGCAATCCCAACTATGCCGTCAGGATGAGCTTCCAATAATGTAATTAGTGGTGCAATAACAAAGAGAGGGATGTGATGGATTGCAGGGATTAGCCTCAATCCTCTCTAAGAGGACACAACGTCTCTGCACACATTTGTGAATCAAACAGGTGGGTCAAGTCCTCTGAAGGTTTTTTTTGGCATTGCCTTCTCATCAATTAGTTAAATTCTGTTCAAAACACATATACAATCTCAAATGGAAACAAACATGTAAAATTCACCAATAGAAGCTGGAGCCAAACTTTGTCCCTGGATGACACAGTATTACTCATATCCAGAAACAATCATGACGTTCTCAATATTTCAAATTGCATGCAGTGGTTATGTTACATCATCAAAATATCATCAAAATACTAATTAACATGCCAAAGCAGGTGTCGCCAAAGCAGTGTTTTTTTTTCAATCCTTCGGTTTTCAGTTTCTGCATTCCAACAAGAGATTCAGGGTGAAACAGGCTCCAACAGCAACTTACCCATCATGTTGAAAAGGCTGTGTGGTGCAAACTGTCTGGGCATTTTCTGTACCGCCTCCTTATAAATAGACAAGGCCTCCTGCAGTCGAGGGAAAAGGCTTAACTTAGCAAGGACAGTTTATTTTGTTGCATCAGCATAATACAGGCCTTGTTACTGATTAGGGACCTTATTTTGTGCAAACTGATTTAGCTAACGACATAGTTTCCTGTTCAGTTACTAAATGGTAAGTGGTATTATATTAAGTAGACAAAGGAAGAGCGAAAACGACAAGTATATACATATATCAGTGTTAATTTCGTAGTCTAAGACTATGACGAAAAATATTTGTCAACAAACCTTTTTCACGCACGAAAACTAAATAAAAACTAAATAAAAAGGCATATATGATGACGAAGACTGAGACTAATATAACTGACACTATAGTACGAATAGGAACGAGACGAAACTGTTAGGGCGGGACGAATGGAGAAGAGATTCAATCAGAACTGTGGAACAAGTTGGGAAGAAATCCAATCAGTGCAAAGCAGCGAATGCAACCCTGTGTCGGTGAAAATCGACGGGAGACCGCGCCAGTGTGAGCGGGTGGAGTGAGCCGACGTGCAGAAAAACTGCGGTTTGATGGACAAAATGGTAGTCAGGGATATCCTGCCCGTTAACGTTGTCTAGGGGAACGGCTAAGTTCCGCGATCTGTTTGTAGTAGGCTGTGTCTCGAGCTTGAATACACAGCCATGTCCCCAAGCTGACTGCTCAACTATATAGGAAATGAACTGTGAAACTGCCGCCTCCCTCCGTTAGTTTCTGTTTTCACCCGAGTAAGTTACAATCAACTCCGACGCATGGACAGCGTTCAATTAAAACATCTAATTTTATTATCAAAAAGGCTTTCATGCAAAAGAAGTCCGAACACACACAGCGGCAGCAGTGTTGCTTAAAGGAAAGCGCAGTTGCTCAATTTTATCAGCACGTAACTGCATGCTGCTGCCGCCGCCCAGGGGCGGCCTTAACGATCTCGGGGGCCGTTTCAAGACCTAGTGTGGGGCCCCCCACTTATTTGTTTTATTTTCTTTATTTTCAATTTTTTATAAATAATGCTTGTGCATGCTCATGAGATAATGGGCCCCCGGGCAAAGGCTCTTAAAGCCCCCCCCCCTATCCAGTCAGGTACACTGGTTTTATGTGAGATTATTAAGAATGAAATAGAATACATGTTTTGTGTTACAACCATTAAATCTGTGTCTGTATTGCATATTCAAACCTTAATACCATTCAATGAAGAAAAACACTTAGTCGACGAAGTCCGCTGTATATTTAGTCAACTAAAATCTGCTTATATTTAGTAGACTAAGACTAGACTGAGACTAAAAGATTTTAGATGACTTAAATAGGACTAAGACTAAATGGTGTGATATTCAAAAGACTAAGACTAAATCAGAATTTGCTGCCAAAATTAACACTGATATATATGTTTTTTTTTTTTTGTTTGTTTTTTAGCACAAACTAGGCGTACTAACCTCCTGCTGGCCCTGTTCATGGAGCAGTTTTCCCAGGTTGTACAGGCAGCTGGTGACGGAGCTCTTGTGGGCGTGGGGGTCTTTCAGGTTCTCATCTGGAATGTCGGCACAAGTCAGAAAGGTGCGTTTGGCCTCCTCCAGGTTTCCCTGGTTCATCAGGATTATTCCTGTGTTCAAGTAGGCCGCTGTGAGATGGGAAAAGAAAATAATTTAAATGGAAAAACCTGCTTTACCAATGTAAAGAAATTCCAAACAGGGTCAGAAACGGCTGTCAGTCACACATCAGATTTATTAAAAAAGGTATTTTAATAGTCAGAGTAACCTTCAATAACAACAAATGTTAATACAGTCAGCTAGTGAACATAATAATTTGATTTTTTTTTATATGTTTATACATGTTTTTATTCTGATTGAGTATTTTATGAGTAGAGACGACATGGAATGTCTACAAATAAAATTGGGGAAGAAGGAAAAGCAATAATATAGCCAGAAGGAAACCAAGGGGTCCAAGGCAAATAAAACTACTATGAGAAAAAGTAAGTGAGATAAATAGAAATAAATGAGGCTGAAATATTAGGATAGGGCAGGGTTGAATTTAACCAAGCCGTCTGGAAAAATCTGTCCTTGGTACAGTAAAAGACTGACCCTCATTTCACATGCGAGCACTCAAGTGTGAGATTGAATCTCATCATTTCGCAGCCTGAATATGGCCCCTTTCAAATGACCATGTGGCAGTGGGGGGAAATCTAATTCAGCATTGAAAGTGGACCATGATGGTGATCCAATAACAGACCCCTTAGCACACATCGAATTAATACAAACACGGGCAAAATGAGAACATCTAATTTCCGATAACTCCTACCTGTAGCATGACCACTCCAGTCTTCATGTTTCAGCTAGGAAATAATAATCTTTTCTCAGTTTTTTTTAAATAGTTTACTTACATGCCAGCGTTGGCCGACTCCCAATGGCCAGTTTGTAATAATGCAACGCTTCGGAAAAACGTTCACTCTCCTGCAGAAGCAAGCCACTAAGAGACAACAAAAAAAAGACAAAAATGTGAGACATTTTTACAAGACCATACACTGCACACAGAGGATTTGTCTTGTTATTCTATATCTGTGATGTTAAAGTAAGCTTTACCCTAAAATTACAGCACGTCAAAGTGATGGGGCCCCTGTGGGTGAAGGCAAAGAAACAAAAACAACACAAACCGTAGCAGCCTCTGTATCCATTACTCAATCCACCAACCCTTCACCCCAATATACCCAACCATCCATCATACTCAAACAGCACCACCATCATTTAGTTTTTCCCTTCTCCCTGTGTCACTGTGCCAGCTTTGTGACACCCATAACTTGAATAGGGAAAAGAGAAGTGGAGAGAAAAAAAAGTGTGATCTTGAGAGCAGAATACCTGTGTCTGCTGCTATGAGGTTTTGGCTCCTTTGACACCTTCTGTTGCAGGATTGGAAGTGTTCTCCCACCTTGCAAAACCACGACTAATCAAATCAGTCGCAGAAGGTACAAAGAGCCACCCGGGACACACAAAGTTATTTCATCTTTGTTACGCTCTTGCATCACGCGCAGTCGCGCATCTGGCTCGCTTCTTTCCTCCTGTATTAGATCTATTCTTGTTCAAGTTATTCCTGTCTCTCTGTCTCTCTGTCTTTGGCTCTTCTACCTTGTCCCTTTTATTTTTATGCCAATACGATCTCGAGTGATGTACTGTATGGGAGGAATCGTTCGTGTCAAGACATAGCAAACAGGATGGATGGGGGAACGGGCGTCTTTTCAACACTCACAGGTTATACAGCATATCAGCCATGTTCCCTCGGTGGTGCAGAGCGTTTCGGTACGCCTTCTCCGCCTCAGCCATCTTGCCCTGGTTTTTCAGGACGTTCCCCAGGTTTCCCCAGGCTGCAAGGACATGTGTCGGAAAAAACACAATGTTGGTATACATTTTAAAATTTTATTATTGCCGTCAATTTGCCCAAATAAACTATTATCAGTTTAATTGAATAACAAACAATCAGTAAGGCATTTGTTTAGCTGTGCACATAGTTATATTGCATATGTTCATGTTAAGTGAAGGTCCAACAATGGCACTGTCAACACATGCTAACATAGGCTTAGTATAAAATTAGCACAGGTACAATAAAGACGAGGCTTTAAATCGTTGAATTGACTCATTAATATCAGTTGTATCTAAATATTGCCATCATATGCTACTAGTTCAACCAGGCCAAGTACATTTTAGCAACCATATTTCTGGTTTCTGATAGTTTTCATGAAATGTTGTGTTTATTCGCTTATGAATCAAATATTTTCATTTGTGTGACGACAGATGTGCTTGTATTTTTATACTCTGTGCTACTAGATTTGAGTCAGTGCTGAGAAAAGTATTGCGGTTTCATACCCATCCCTGGTGATGACTGGTTTCTTTCTCTTACCTTTAGCAGGATTTGCACTAATCCCAGACTTGTAGAGATTCTCCTCATTGCTCCAGTCCCTGTTTCTTTGAACAGTTCTGATCCCATTCAGCAGCACTAGTCCCATACAGAGACACAGCAGTAAGGCCTTGCAGCCTTTAGTCCTCTGTCTCACATACAATGTTCTTGCACCAGCAGCAACCAGTAAACAAAAGCCTATACTGGGGATATACAGTACCCTCTCCGCAATAACAAAACCTACATAAAAGAACAGGTTAGTGGCTGGAATAAAAGGTAATGACATGATGCCTAATGAAAACAGGACTATGTTTTCTGTAGGGGGCAGGGACGCCCGTGAAAGACAATGGTGGAGTCCAACTGACCCGTTCAGGGTGTTCTTTGGCGGCCAATGGTCGGTGTTATGGTTTGTGTCAGGGGTATGGTAACCATTCCCATTAGTGATTGATTTCCCATTAGTGACATATGCTTTTCCATTGGTCTCCTTGGCTTTGGAGGTGGAGCCATGAAGGCCAAACAAAGCAAGGAGGATAAATCCACCGTAAAAGGCAACAGTGTGAAGGTTCCTCCAGTCAGTCAAGGACCGGACCAATGGCACAGCATCCATGGACCAATCGAAACTGAGCTTGTCGGGGCATAGCAGGAGCCAGGTGTTGGCGGCGGGAAGGTGAAAGAATGTTAGCGTTCTAGTGAGAAGATCAGGCGAGTCAGCCGCAGGGTTGTCAGAGTTGGAGAAGTTGGGGGGCTTATTGCCCATCCAGTAGAGGCGAGCCGACAGAAGAATCACTCCCCAGGAAGCCAGCACACAGAGGCTCAGCAAAACACTGACATTCCTTTTCTGAAAGAGAGGGGGGAAAACATATTAAAGAAAAAAACACCTAAATCAACATTCCAGTCTAGAAGAGCTTTGTCAAAACCACAATATTGTGTTCGTGTTCCAGAGCACCTGAACCGTTTTTTATTTTAGAAGGCTATTTTTATACCTGTCAAGTTATTCAAGATCTGGATCAGAGCTGAATCAGAGCAGCAATGGTCTTATAATTATGAGAAAACAAGTTATTAGAAAGGATGTTCCAGTTTGTTAAGATGTTAAGATTGACATGTATTATCCCACTGTTATACAGATAGAAAGAGAAGCTATTCTAGGCTAATCTCTGGAATATTTTTGATAGCTGCCTGGGCCATAAATCACACTCATGCACAATCATACAGTCCTTTGTAACAATATCATTGTTCTTAAAAATAAAATGCAGAAGAGCCAGAAACAACACTCCTCTGTTTACATGACAATATTGAGAAATTATATAAACTGGAGAAAGACACATGGATATCCGGACAGCTGTGCCCTGTCATGGATGTCACTTTCGCCCAGCAACAATTTTACATTTAATTTTCCAACGTTTAATTAGGGGCAATGGGGGAAAATCCACAATCACAGAAAAGAGAAAAATTAACTTACTATGTAAAGATTTTCCATAATGTTCCACATTTATTAAAACCACACTCCCCTCAGTACTACTGAACTACTAAACTTTGAATTAAATTTGAAGCATGAGACGCTTTTTTCTTAAGTCTTTCCTTGTTGCCTGTGAGGATTGCTGTAAGTGTGACTGGTAATCAGCTTAGGGCTCATTGTGTCGGCATGTAGATGCTGTTTACATCTCATAAGAGCATTATTCTGCAGCATGATCACCATTGGGGTCCTCTCTGTCACGCTTCAACTTTAAACAAACTCACACACCAAATGGCCTTAATAAACTTAAAATAATAATGGCTGTATTGACACTTTCTGGGATGGTATTACAGAGGGCATTTGGTTGGTAGGTCTTTGAAAAAAGAAGCTAGTAAATCTTTCTTTGATGCATTAAATACATTTAAAGTCAGAGACAGGAACTACAGTATGTGATGCTGACCAGGGCCAATAGTGTAATTCATTTCAGTTGCTTCATGATGGGCTGTGTTGGTGTCTTTGAGTTAGGTGCTTTGTTAACAGTGACAAATACATGACAATTCATAAGACCCTCATCCTAAACCTATTGACCTTTGATTTCTGGCTAGATGAAATTTGTGGGTGATAGCAGGGACACAAATGGAAAAGTGCGATTTTGACATTTCTGTCAATGGTGTCAGATATCTCGTAACACCATGTTTTTGCCAAGACAGAGTAAATCTGATTTCATCAAACACTGATTAAACTGGAACGTCATACAGGCAAAGACTTATTGACAGGGACAGCTTGGCGCAGTCCTGACTGAAAAGTGCTTTTTATTCCTCCAGGAGTGTACCTTGTGAACTAAATAGGATGTAACATCATGAGTGATGATTGCAAAGATGCTGCTAATTTCCTATTTTCTGAGGCCATTTATTACTTCTGAGCACCAGTGTAATATGAACTCTATTTGAACCTTTCCAATGGGGAATTTGAGCTGTGTGTGTGCTGTGCATGCTTACATGCTGTTGTGCTGTTTAGATTTTCGAGTATTACTGCACAGGAGAGGAGGAGTTTACATATTAGTGATCTAGTAGGTCTGTTATAAGCAATGGCTTTGATTTGAGTGATTATCGCCATTGTAGCCTAAATAACTCAAAGTGTAGCTCTACTTGGGGTTATCTCTTAAATGAGTTAACTCTACCTAAGCAATAATTTAGGCTTCCTGTACAATCTGCTTTAAATGAATTGCAAAATCGAAAGATAAAGCTCTTCTCTTTTAACTACACAGGGAAAAAAGAACAAGCTCTCATTGATATCATTATCATTAATACATCTTAGAAGCAAATTATTCCCTCTCTTGCAATGAGCAATGCTTGAAGGAAGCTCATTTGTGCGCTTTTGTGAACAACAATGCGAAACACAAGTTATCCCTAACAAACCCGTGTTTGGATTAGAATAAGAGGTTTAGCGTTGACTCAAGTGACCTACTGGCTCCAGTTCAGCTGTAGATTTCTCCAAATCTGAAATGGAAAAAAAGCGTGTTGCCTGAAGAGTTTAGCTGAGGTTCAAAGGGTATAGGCAACAGCTGGTTATACAGAGAGTCACTTGTCACTAGTAAGATGGAAAGGGGCCAGTTTGAGGAGTTCAACCTTCAGGAGCAAGGAAGTGAGAGCGGAGGAAATCATTGGATATTGATTTGGACTCTGAAAGGCGGAGTATCACAAAGGATAAGAGAGAGTGCCTTTTTACACAAAAAGAGGGGGTGTGCCTATTGATGGATGTGCCCATATTGGTTGTCAAGGGAGGAAACTGTCTGAGAAATCCAATTCGGCTTGGTATCAGAAGATAAGCCAATTCCAGTGCAAGAGTCATTTGTGGTATTTAGGTGAATGAGCTTCATTTTACCCCTCGCTGCCTTGTTTATTTCCAAATCGCTCCTTAATTGACTTCCTGATCAATCACACACAGACGCACACTTACACTTTATTGTTTTCTCTCTTTCAATCTACAACCATGCAAGTGTGGAGGCTGGTTCTACTTTTCAATGATGACTTTTCTCATGACGAATACTGGACTGCTGGCAGGAGAAACACAGGTGTAACTAATCACATGAACTATGGCTATGCCGCATTCAAGGAAGCTAGCGTGCTTATTAAGGTTATGAGTAACACCTGTGTCCTTGTAGGTAACAATAAAAATCTGACAAATTCCATTGCAGCTGAGCTTTTTCTATTAAAGCAATGAGAAAACATGAAACCCCCTTTGCAGCTAGTTGACCTGGAATATTTGTGTACAGACAAAAATTGTATCATGTGGGAAGTTGCCATGGTCTCCAAGGGTGTACTTTATGTTTTAACTTTCAGTTGATGATTAAACTTTATTTGGATGGCAAGAAAAACTGTTCTGCTTTCCCTGATAAGTCCCTGTAAGTTTTCCTTGCCTGAGTCACGTTTCCCGAAGACACTACAGCATATGTGCTAAATGCAAAATTAGCTTTCTCTATGAAAGCTCCACTACTGCTGGCACAGGAACCTGTGCTGAGATTGTTCACTGGTTGAAGCTTTGCACAGCGTTCAAAAAGACAGTGGATCAAAGTAGGGGCGCCGGTGGTGTTAACTTGACGTTTAAAGTGCTTCCTGTTTGAGTAATGTAACACTGGCATCAGTGTTAAAGGGGGTTTAAGACAACACTGGGACACCCTTAAAGCCCATGACAGTAGGAAGTAGAGCCCTTGGATTAGCTATTGTGGCTAAAAGCATAAGGATCTTCTTTCACAGCAACTTGTCAGCCAAGCTTATCTTTTTTACAAACTTTTTGCAAAGGGAGCATGTTTTGGATGACTATTTGGCTATTATGTTTTGGTTATAAGAAATAAAGAATGCACAATCAAAAAACAAAACGGGCCAACTGTTTCCAACTTTCTGACTGTCTAACTGAAATTCCAGGGAACTGGTTCTAACTTTGATGGATTGGCCTCCCTGAGATCTGTGTGTAGCCATGGAGACAGCTGGCATAATCCCCTGCCAACTGTCAGACGAAACATCGTGCTCGCTCCAAGCCTTTGAACCTAACGCTCTTCCACATATCTCCTCCACTTTGGATCGTCATTTGGAAATTCAGCGTCAATTCCTGTGGCTTTCCCTCCAATACTTTTACTCCTATTACTTTTTTCTAAATTCTCTTTCAGTTTATCCACTTTCTTCCATCCCTCCTTCTCTGCACATAAACATACAGTATTAAGCTCCAAAGCCTTGATCTTTTAACGTTGCCATTCATTATTAGCCCTTGTTTTATTAATCCCAGAAGTGTGTGGTCCGTCTGTTGACACTGTAGTGTGCAGTGTGTTTAAAACATGTCAGAAGGAACAGCGGGATATGGCTGACTTCATACGTGCACTGTTTAGTGCCGTGGCCTGACGCAAGACAGCAGGGGATCAATCTTCTGGACTTTTCTTGTTAAAGTCCTGTCCAATTGGAACGGCTCATAACTCTTCACAGCATACTGGGCTGGGCTATTGCCAGAAAGTAGACAAAGGAAAAGTGACAATTTTCTTGCTGAATTTGCTAAATATTCTTTAAAATATATTCAGTAACAGTGACACGTGCATGGAAAGGCCTTCAAAGGTTTGGACATGCTGTTTTTGCACAAGACCCATCCAGCAGCACGCATATGATGCATGAACAGTGACGTGCTCAATTGTGATGGAAGGTACAATGAGGCATTCGGTCTTTTAATTCTCCAGCTCTGTAATTTGTTCTGGATTCTGCTGACTTGGCGCAGTTCACCCAAGTCATCAGACACTAGCACTGTGTCTGCCATTGAGAAGTCTGACTTTGATAGAGTGACCTAATTATCCCATAGTTTTCTCCATGAAAGTTGTGCTGCTGCTGCTGGCACAGAGACCTGTAATGAGATAGGTCACAGGTTGAAGCCTTGCACACTGTCCACCAAGGCAGCTGATCAAAGCAGGTCCACCGGCAGTGTTAAGTTGACATTTAAAGAGCTTCCTGTCAGGGTAATGTAGCGGCATGGGTTAGGGTTAATGTGAATGGGGAGTTTTGGACAACATAGGCATCCTTGATGCTTTTCTAGACCCAATTTGATATTTACTTATAAACTTGAAAGAGATCATCAGTTTTGTGCTAAAAAGATCATTATGAACAATTGAAATTTTCCAAGTACAGACATTGGCACGTAAAACTGATGTAAGGCCCCATTTACACTTGTTACTTCAATTTTTGTTATCTAGATAAAATCCAGATGGAAATTTAAGATGTATCGTAGCCACCGTTGGCTAAATCAGAAAATGTGATTGCTATCCATTATGGCTTTCCCATGCTACAAGCAAATCAATCTCGGCCCTACTCAAGCCCAAAGGCGAAGTAGGAATGCAGTCAATGCACCTTAAGTCCTTTGGGGACTGAGTAAATATAAAATAACCTAGGTTCCTTTTAGCATTTCAGTTCAACTACCGGTAATAACACTTGGCAATAACAACTTCCTAAATACAAATCTTTCAAAAGTCAAACTTATCATGGAACAAATAGCGCTCAGGATTCGGGATTAAGGACATGACGCTCTGCACTTTTAAAGTTTTCTTCTTGCTCTCAGGTGACATTTTTGCTAATTTGTTATTCAGATGATCAACTCATAAACTCTTGCCTATTCATGAACAGATTGCGTTCATCAACTGGAATCGAGCAATGTACAACAAGTGTGTGCAGTTCAAATGGTTTGCTGAATCCAACTTGAAATACTCGTACAAGCAAGACTACTTTCTAAAACAGGTTTAGGAAGAAGAAAATGTTCTTGATTGAGGTCCAATATCTTGATGTGCCAGAACGTCTCAACATTCAATCCATTTTGCATTCCAGTATACCCATGAATGCAAGCTAAACGAAGAGCATGCAGCAGACCTTGCAACACAGGGCATCATTTAACAGCTGAATGCTTCTTCTACAAGATAATTGGCTCAACATTCATCAAGCCCAAAGCTTATTACACTGAACTTAATCAGCTGCGCTCAATGAGACAAATGAGGAGGAGTAGAGGGAGGAGTCCATTACACTTTAATTGTCATCCCTCATCTTGCATTTGACTCCAGGTGAACTGAACACATTGAACTTTCAGTAAGAAAAAAATCCAATAGGTGTTGAATATGGAGCAGTAGGTACCAGAAGAAACCCTCCATCTATTTAAGCTATTGTTTCTATCTGGCAAACTGTATTTAGTTTAAAACATTTTGGATGCACTCAGAGTAGTGACTTTAAATCTTCTATCATTCTTCAGTCAAGTAAATGCTTGAAGTCCTTGACCCTTTTTGCATTTAACATTCTTAATACTCCCATGTCCTTAGAGCATAGATAGTAAATAATATGGATGTAGCATCCGGGCTGACCTCAGTTATTCACACGGCATCCAATAATCCTGGTTTGTGCGCGTCGCCATCTTGTGAGATTTTTACGCCACCTCACTCCTCTTGCCGAAAAGGGGAATCGACGTCACGTCGGGGGGAGGGAGATAGCTGACGTATACCTCCGAGGCAAAGTGAGGGACAACGGGCGGAGAGCTGTCACTCAAGAGATCGCGCCAATACATTTTAACCTCCAAAAGAATAAAAACTAGCGTGGGCCAAAAAAATTCACCCCCCTCAGTGTTGTCATGGAGATATGACCTAAACATACAGACTAAAATGGTTTTGTGGCCCAGGCTGTAAATAGGTTTAATAAAACTTTGAAAACGGCCTATCTAACAAGTGAGTCAAAGAAAAACTGCTCATCTTGGCGCCACCCCCAGTGGCACTTTCTGGTTACTACAGTTGTAGGTCACTTCCTTATTGGATGCCGGTAAAAATCGCTGAGGTTGGGGCTTGCCTTAGAGTCAAACATTTTAAACCCCAAATCTAATTTGCATTGAGAAACAAGCTGTCATTCATCACATACTTGGTAAATAGCTGGGGGTTTGTTTAAGCCATTCACAATCTGAGAGAATAACGGACAAAAATATTATATTCTTATGATCCTGGCATGCATTCTGCCTTCCCAATAGGCTGCAGTGCTAACACCACACCTTCCTTTGTCTCCATCTATCACTTCCTAACTCTCCCTCTCCGTCCTACCTTGTCTCATTTTAGACCTAATCTCAGTCTGATTAGGGAGGTAATAGGATGAGAAATGGAGTGCTGGATGAAGCGCACCTGCCTCCTCTCCTATATTGCAGCTGATTTGCATTTCCCTATTGTTTGTGGCTGCTGTGATGAAGCGGTCAGGTAATGTTATGTTTAGGGGGGTTGAATCTTTTGCCCCATTGTTGAAGAAATGGGACCTTTTTTGAACTGAATAGAAAATTCCACATGCTGCATTGTTGTCCACCAAGAAACCTCTCTGCCGACCATCCGACTCAATGGCCACTGCCTGTACCCTCGGCAGCAGAATATTATATTTGAGAAGCAGAGTTGTCTGTTCCCAAAGAGCTTTGAGGGCAACAGTAGATGAGAAAAACCTCGAACAGATAAAGGAAAGGAAATGAGAGCATGGTTTCCCTCTCGATATGCCACTCCCTTTTGTGTTCCCATGCGTCGCAAGACGTCTGGCTCATAATCGGGGAAACGATTGCCCCCATGGCCGGCCTCAGCACATAACGAGCTCCCTGCCGAGATAACCGTGGCCAGGGCAACAGAGGAGGGCATTGCCAAATTGATAAACGAGCCAGATGTGCTGCCGCTGGCAGGCTGGCACGGGGATCTCGGCCAGGGCTATTGTGTCTGGGCAGAGAGGCGGAGGCTACTGTTGATATGACTGCTTCCATGAGTGATAAACACACAGGGAAATTGGATTTTTCATAACGGCCTTTGACAAGCGCTGAAGGTGATGAAATATTTCTGGCCATAATGCAACAGACAACAGACAGTGCTTGATGCATTTCAGGTGGCGGTTTCATTTCCCAGGCTCTGTTTCGGCTGTGTTCACAAACGCTGAAAGGAAAAAAGAGGAACGCTGGATGATACAGTCCGGACAAATACTGCATTTTTAGACAGCTTGAAATGTCTCAAATTTTATTTGATCTTTTTTAAGTTTCAGGTTTAGAATAAAAATTGGCTGGAGGAGAAAAATATTGTCCCTAAACTAAACCAATTTAATTTCAATTTACCATTGAAAAGCCTATCTTTTTGTATCTTCCTTTGTTTATACAGTGCAAAAAAAAAACTGTAAGCTTTATAATATTATACAAACTCAAATGACCAATCATAGCCAACAAATACATCCTTTTTACATATTGTCAGTGAATTAATTTTTTTGTTGAATGGAGTTGCCATAAAAAACATGTGAATCCTACGTTTGGTGAGATCCAAACCTGATATAGCTTCAAGGGAAACGTGGACCAAGCCAATGAATAATTTATTATACTCTGACAGAGTGGGATAGAATTGTTCTAACCAAACTATGTTGGAAAAAAGAATAAAAAATTTGGATTCAAAGAAAAGTCATGGTTTGTGATTGCATCGTTTTGTTATTTCCCTCCGTTTTCTTGTCTCTGGTTGGCATTTATGATTATAGATTCCTCTATCCTCATCATCTACGAATGAGTTATATCCTTTTACCTGCTGTGTAGCTGCTCCAACATGATTTAGTAGTTTAAAAAGATGACTGGGTACAATTTGAAAGACAGCTGTTGTTTTGCGTCTGCCAAAATCTAGCACAGGCGCGCGCGCACACACACACACACACACAGACACAGGCTTCACTACTGTCGGGCACCAGGACGAGAAACCATCATAAGTCCATGTCTCTGATCTCTGTGGGCTCATTCACCACAGATCCTCTAATAACAATTGTGGGTTATCCTTCTGCCAGAAACTACTACTGGAGAAATTACCCCACCGGTAAGCTAAAACTCCACACAATATGGTAAGGCTGTGTAAATAGGACAGTCATTCACAAGTCTGCAATGGGCTGGGAGTTTTGCATACAACATAAAGTTCCATAGGACATTTGTTGTGTAATACGAGGACATAGGGAAACAAACAGGTATTTTTAGATGTTTCCTGAAGAACAAACGGCTATAAAAAGAGACATACACACCACCGAGAGCCACACCGTCCTTGCTCATTAAACCCAAGGGGACTTTTTATTACTGTGCATTTTACGAGGCTATCATGTTGGCTAAGGAGCAGTTTCTCTAATCCAATGTGGAGTGCCTGTGAGGAGGTTTTCCAGTCGATCGCTGAGTCCCATTATCAAATGAGTCACTCGCGTCAAGGTTGTCCTCCTCGGAAAACCTGAGTTTGGTGACCTACAGAGGAAGCATGGTGTCCGTTTGTGTGTCTGTGTGTGGACAGATTGCCCGTTAAGTGGACCAAATCATCATACCGAGTAGGATGCAGTACCTTTTGTCACCTTCAATTGATGAAATAGCGTTTCCTGTGCATCTGCTATTTTTATATACTTTTTCTTTTTTTAACACAAACATACACAGACACGCACAATGAGGCGCTGATCCTAATCTAAAATGTCCTTGCGTGACTGTGGGTCTATTTACTGCAGCAAACTATACTTTCAAGGAAGTGGAAAACTTCCCCTCTGCATTTAGTTTCTTCCTGTTTAGCGGATGACAAATGAGAATAGCTTTCTTTTCATGCCCCGACTGCGCACCGGCAAACAGCTTTCCCAATTACACTCCTAATGACAAGCAAAAAGCAAGCCACACACACACACACACACACACACACACACACACACACACACACACACACACACACACACCATACAGGGAGCATTAGCAACTGGCTCGAGGAGATTTGCCTCGGACAGAAGGTAGAGGAAACTGGAAATGTAGAGACTCAAGACAGGAGCCAGTGAACGCATCATAGTCCCACTTGGCATTCCATTCATTTACCTTTCCAAGCAGGAGCAGAAGAGCTTGGCGAAAGCGGAGCCTCTGGAACACAAAGAGGTCGTACACAGCTGACACGGCCAGCACCGTCACCCCTTGCTCCTTCCAAAGCATACTGGCCGCTGCACAACACAGGCTGCCCAGCAACCAGGCCCAACAGCAACAACCCCCAGTCTCATGTCGGTCCCCACGAAGTCCGCAGTGTCTCATGTAGCAGAGGAGAGACAGCAAGAAAAACAATGCGGCGCCAACGTCCGCCCTCCCGACCACACCGGCCACCGCTTCAGTGTGAATCGGATGAGAGGCGAAGAGAAGGCCGGCGAGCAGGCTCCAGGGCCCGCCGCCGAGGAGTGGGCGACTGAAGGCAGTGAAGAGGGCGGTGACCAGTGAGTGTAGGGCCACGTTGAGCAGGTGGAAGCCCCAGGGATGCAGGCCGTGCAGGGCATAGTTGAGGCGGAAGGAGAGGGTGCAGAGCGGACGGAAGGACTTGTGGCTGCCGCTGTGGGTGAGCAGCGTGCCCCAGAAGTCGTCATACAGCACGTTGGTCCAAGGAGTCTCAGTGAGGAGGTCCTGGTTGGTCTTGATGGCTCGGCTAAAGGAGCAGAAGAAATCTATTGTTATTATGAGCTTGTCAGATAAAATTGTGACTATAGAACATAGTGATTACTTTAAAAGGTGAAGTAAACGATTTATTTATGTTAATACAAGTGTTAAACCGCTCTTTATTCAGTGACCACTTATATAGTGTGCGCGTTTCATAAAGCCGAGCTCTCTTGTCACCTGCTCAGCATGTAATCCGCAAATAAACTTTTCGGGGATCCCACTACTGATTATCAATCAGAAGAGAGAACACAACAAAACGGCACGGCTCACTGACGGTGCACTTGCAGAGCGACAGATGGGTGAATGTGTATGCGCCTACAATGGCGGAGCAGATACAAATCCTTTCCAATTACTGTTTTGATGGTTTTTATCATGTTTTATCACACTTACGGATCTGAGATGATGCTAGATATTTCGCTTATGTGGTGACGTGGGGAAGAGGCAGGGGACTAACTGCAGTCACTGACAGGAAGTTAGCTAAACTGACCATTCCGCTTACTGAACCTTAAATACGTTTTTTATTCAAATGTATTTAAAAAAACATATTTTTTATATTTTCTACTGATTCACATTAAGTTCTTAGGTTTACATGTTGTGTTGTTGATGCATTGTTAAGGTGTGAGTTAAAATAAAAATAAAACTGTTATTTTGTGATATATTAATGACATTGTTAGCATCTAGGTATGAACAAATTGTTTCCTCTAAATACTTTTCTGTTTGGATAGCTTAAAAAAGCACACACATGCTGCGTGCTTCGTCTTATTTGGAATAATATGTTTCCCATATGCTGATAAACCACCCTCATGAGTAAAATGACCACAGACCACAGAGGGATTAAATACACAGATGTGTGCGTTGTTGCTCCCCCCCCCACACACACACACACACACACACACAAGTACAGGTGGGGTTTCACACCCCTGAAGCTGCTGTGGATTCTACTAATTAGTAGATCATTACTGGGGGTCTCGAGCTGCATTCATGTAAACTCATAGACTGCAACAAATGAGGTACACCATGGGGATTCAAAATGA